>CM076152.1:18952500-18960000 GCA_038025085.1 Tetragonia tetragonoides
TTCCTTCCTGAAGTCTCTGCTGCAGCCTGCTGTAAGCTGCTCTCCTGTGTGCAGTGCTTCTGTATTTCTTCCATTTTCCTGATTCAGGCTCACAGTTGCCTTATCCATCTTTTATCCTTGCTTTTTAGCTTCCTATTGCTGCTGCACTGTTGGATTCTGACTCTGATTGCTTGCTGTATCTGTTGCATAATCTGTGTTGCTGGTAGCCTGCTCTTTTCAAAGCATATCAGATTTCTAGCTCTCCAAATCCAGTATGCAGTTGCTGCTATTCCAGCTGCATACACTTCCTTTCTGAATCTCGAGCATTTCTGTCTACTCATCCAGTTTAGTAGCCCCTGAATTGTGCTTCCTCTTGCAGAAATATGCAGCCATGTCTGTACCTGTTTCATTATCTCTGTTGAAATACTGCAGCTAAAAAACAGATGGCCGTGACTTTCTGTCTCCTCTTTGCACAGGTAGCATATGGTGTCTCCATTAAGGAAGCCCATATTATGTAGCCTGTCTTTGGTCAGTAATCTCCCCATTTGTGCCAACCATAGACAGAAGCTGTGCCTAGGTACAGAAACTCTTCCCCATATCAGGACATAATGTCTGTATTTTGGCATATTTCCCATCAAAATTCTGTATCCACTAGCAACTGAGTACATTCCATTTTCAGTTTCCCTCCACACTCCTCTTGTTGAATAGTGCTCCTGGAAGTGACTTTTGATCTTGTTGAGCTTAGTCCAATACCAGCTGGCTCCCCATACAGGAGCATAATTCCAGAAATTACTTCCTTTCAAATATACTCCATTAATCCACTTCACCCACAATGTGTCCTTTTTTGTGGCTATATCCCAAATGTGCTTCCCATTTAGGGCTATATTAAACCATTTGCAATGTTTAATATTTATCCCCCCATTTCTCCTTGGTCTGCATACTACTTCCCAAGCCACCAGGCTAGTTTTGTGCTTGAGGTCAGTTCCCCCCCCCCCCCAAAGAAACAATCTGCATTTTTTCTCTATGCTTTTTAGTACTCCAGCAGGCATAACAAATATGCTTGACCAGTAGACATGTATAGATAATAATACAGAATTTATTAGTTGTGCCCTTCCTGCATATGAGAGGTTCCTGGAAGCCCATGTGTGAAGTCTTTTTGTCATTTTATCCATCAAGCATTCACAATCCATTTTGCTCCATTTTGATGGGGATAGAGGGACACCTAGGTATTTCATTGGCAATGTACCCTCCTGAAACCCTGAGAGGCTCACCAGCACCCTTTTCTCTTGTTCACTAACCCCTGCCACATAAATGCTTGACTTTTCCTGGTTTGCACATAAACCAGTGGCTTGTGAGCGATGTCAATGTTTTGGCCCAAAAACGGGCGACATGGGTCATATCTGAGTTCGGGAATAAAGGTGACCCTCTCGGGCCACCGGGGGTCCCCTAGGGCCATAATAGAGTCCCTAACAATATTTCGGGCGAAAACGGCAACCGGGCCCCGGGAATGCTCTAGGGGACGTGTTTTGGGCCATTTTACGCAATGTTTTCGACGTTAATATTTTCGGCCCATATCGTACGGGAGAACCCTATAGGACATGGGAGGCCCCTAGGGTCGGGTATTGGGTCCTTGATAGGCTTGTAAGGGCGGTTTTACGCGATGCTAATGTTTTGGCCCAAAAACGGGCGACATGGCTGATATCTGAGTTCGGAAATCAAGGTGACCCTCTCGGGGCACCGGGCGTCCCCTAGGGCCATAATAGAGTCCCGGGAATGCTCTAGGGGACGCGTTCTGGGCCATTTTACGCAAAGTTTACGACGTTAATATTTTCGGCCCATATCGTACGGGAGACCCCTACGGGACATGGGAGGCCCCTAGGGTCGGTTATTGGGTCCCTGATAGGCTTGTATGGGCGGTTTTACGCGATGCAATTGTTTTGGTGCAAGTTAGAAATTGCATTATTGTTCACTGTAATGTAACAAGATTACTGTCCTTAGGCAATGCAGATCCAAGGCTACCTACTAGGTAGGGTTCCTTTTTGCTACATCCCTCTACTACCTTACAACCCTTCAATCTGGTGCAACTCACTACAAGCAGTGGTTCACCATCTCTGTACACATTACAATTTACAAAAATTAATCCTCACCATCTCTGTAAACATTACAATTTGCAAAAATTATTTCTGACTTACAGCAAAATACAAAAGCATATATAGCTAAAAATGTTACAACTTCTTCTAGCTTTTCGACTCTGTTTGGAGCTGTTACATTCCTCATTCTGCCTTGCTACATCAACCTGCTGCTGATTATCGAATTTCCTTGTTTTCCACTGAATCTGCTTCTTCCTGCTTCTGCTTTGCTTCTGCCCTGTACTTTGAATCCTCTGCTGGTGCAGTCTTCCAGAGCTGATTCATTCCACCTTCTTTCCTGCATCAACATCCTGCTGGTTTCCTGTGCAATCTACTGGTTCCTGCTACCTGATTTAGAGTCTGGTTGCATCAACCTGCTTCTGATTCCCTTCTGGAACTTGCTGTCCATTTCCCTGCACATGTTACTGGTATCTTGCAAAATTCCAGGACACCCTGTTGAGTTCTGCTTTCTGCCTTTTTGTCTGGTGTACTCTGTCTGTTTGCTCTATTCCTTGCTGTGATCCAGTTTAATTTCAGACTATATCCCCCCTATCCAGATCTTGTCCCTGCTGGAGATCTTCCTCTTCCTGTTGCAGCATTGTTGGATTCTGCATCTGACTGCTTGCTGGACCTGTTGTATCATCTGTGGCACTGGTATGCTGCCTTTGCCATCAAAATGAGTATTTCTGCATCTCCATATCCAGTATACTGCTGCTGCTACCCCTGATGCATAAACTTCCTTTCTGATTCTCGAGCATTTTTGTCTGCTGATCCAGTTAAACATCCCCTGAATTGTACTTGCTCTTGCTGAAATTTGCAACCATCCCCTTATCTGTTCCAGGACTTCTGCTGACACTTTGCATTTGAAGAACAGGTGATTGTGTTCCTTTGGTTCCTGCTTGCACAGATAGCATAAGGCATCCCCATTCAGAAATCCCATCCTCTGTAATCTGTCCTTTGTTAGCAATCTATCCATTTGAGCCAGCCATAGGCAAAAACTATGTCTAGGCATGGATATCTTCCCCCATATCAGGTCTGCATGCCTGCATTTTGTCATGTTACCTTGTAGCATTCTGTATCCACTTCCAGCAGAGTAAATACAATCAGATGCAAATTTCCATACCCCCCTTGCTGCGTATTGCCCCTGGAAGTAACTTTTGATCTTGTTCAGTTTGTTCCAGTACCAGCTTGTGCCCCATACTGGAGCATAATTCCAGATGTTAACTCCTTTCAAATAAATCCCATTGATCCACTTCACCCACAGTGTGTCTTTTTTTGTTGCAATATCCCAGATGTGCTTGCCATTCAGAGCTATGTTGAACCATTTGCGATTCTTAACATTAAGTCCTCCATTGTTCCTTGGCCTGCATACCATATCCCAGGCCACCAAACTTGTCTTATGCTTCTGCTCAGTTGTCCCCCACAAGAAAAATCTGCATTTTTGCTCCACACTTTTTAGTACCCCAGTTGGCAAAATAAAGATACTTGACCAGTATACATGAATGGAGAATAATACAGAGTTTATTAGTTGGACTCTCCCTGCGTATGAAAGGTTCCTCGAGGCCCATATCTGCATCCTTTTTGTCATTTTGTCCACCAGACATTCATAATCTATTTTGCTCCATTTTGAGGGGGAGAGTGGGACACCTAGGTATCTCATGGGCAAAGTACCCTCCCTGAAGCCTGAGAGTTGTAACAGTGCATTTTTTCCTTGTACATCCACCCCTGCTAAGTAGATGTTTGATTTTTCCTTGTTTGCATACAAGCCTGTTACTTTTGAGAAGTGGTTTATGCTGTACATCATTGTGCTCACAGATGCAGTGTCTGCTTTACAGAAACACATTAAGTCATCTGCAAAGCACAGATGACTTAGTGCAAGCTCTTTGCACATGGGGTGCCAGCTGAAGCTCTTATCCATGCATGCTATTTTCAGGTTCCTTGACAAATATTCCATAACCAGTACAAATATTAATGGGGAGATGGGGTCACCTTGTCTGATGCCCCGCTTTGCAATGAAGTTCCCATTTGTTTCGCCATTTATATTAATACTGAAACTTGCTGTTTTGATGCACTCTAGTAGCCACCCACTGAATTTTTCAAGGAATCCATACCCTTGCAGCATTTCCTTCACAAAACCCCAGTGGATTGTATCATATGCCTTCCTTATGTCTATCTTCATTAAGCACCTAGGAGACGATTGTTTCCTGTTATAATGCTTAATGAGGTCCTGACATATCATGATGTTGTTGACAATGGACCTCTGTGCAACAAAGGCTCCCTGGTTCACTGACACCAGCTTAGGGAGTACTTGTGCCAGTCTCCCACACAAGATCTTGGAGATACACTTGTAGATTGTATTACAGCAGGCTATTGGTCTGAAATCAGATGCCTTTTCTGGATTTTGTATCTTCTGTACAAGGCACAAGTTTGTGGCATTTACCTCCTTGAGCATTCTAGATGAGTCAAAAAAATCAACTATAGCTCCAGTCACTTCATCTCCTACAATTGGCCATGCTTCTTTGAAAAACTCTGAACCAAAGCCATCAGGTCCCGGGCTTTTATTACAATCAATTGCAAACATTGCATTTTTCACCTCTTCTGCATACACAGGGGCTATAAGGTTCATCTGTTGGTGAATGTCTAGTCTGTGCCCTGCTTGGAAGTATCTGTCTTCAGCTTTGCTTGTTCTGGCTCCTGCCACCCCCAACATATCCTTGTAGAATCTCACAAATTCTTCCATAACCAGGTTCTGGTCCTCCAGAAGGGTCCCCTGTTGTGTCCTAATGGAGTGAATTCTGTTGTTATTTCTTCTTTGCTTCATAACTGCATGGAAGAATTGATTATTTCCATCTCCCAATTGGATCCACTTTGCCTTGCTTTTTTGCTGTAGGAAATTTTCAGCTGCCATATTAACCTCATTGTATCTTTTCCTGGTCTGTAATTCAGTCTGTTGTATTGCGTCATTTAATGGCTCTTTGTTGGCTTCAGTCTGTGCTTGGGTCATGGCTATCCTAGCTGTATCTGCTTGTGCCAGAATGTCTGTGAAATCATTCCTGTTTAGCTTTTTCAGCACTTTCCTCACCTTTTTCAATTTCTGGTACACTCTGAACATTTTTGTGCCTTGTGTTCTGAAATTCCAAGCTTGCTGCACCTTAGCTTGGAATTCAGAGTGGAGGCTCCACATGTTGAAGTATTTAAAGGGGATAATTTTTTTTGTAAGTTCTCTATGGAGAGACAGACAGATTGGGGAATGATCTGAAACACCCTCTGGATGGAATACAAGATCTGATTGATCTAATTCCTGGAGCCATAAACTGTTTACAAATGCCCAATCAATTTTAGAATACACTCTCCCCCCTTTTTCATGCCTATTATTCCAAGTAAACTGACACCCTGACCACCCCATTTTAGTGAGGAAACATTTTTCTATGCACTCTTTGAAATCCTGTATTTCTGCATAAGCAACTGGTACTCCACCTTTTCTATTTTCACGGAGCAGTACATTATTGAAATCCCCCCCTACAAACCATGGGGTGTTGCAATTAATTGCAAAACTATTTAAGTCCTTCCATAGTACTTTCCTTTCCTCCTTCTCATTTAAGCCATATACAAAACTGACCACAAATTCCATTTTTTTCACAACATTTACTACTTTACAGATAATCATTTGCACAGATGAGAATAAAACATCCACATTAAAAATGCTTGGTATCCATCTTAACCATATTCTACCCAGTCTATGCTCACTGTGATTACTGTAAGAGTCCCACCCTGGCATGAAACATTTTTTGTATTTTTCTAGGTTGACTAATCTGATTTTTGTTTCAAGAAAAGCCACTAACCCACAATTATTTTTTTTGCAAAAGAGAGCAATATCTCTCTGTTTATTTGGGCCATTAAGGCCTCTAACATTCCAAATTAGTACCCTATCCATGACTATTAGTCAAGACAGGGGACTTACCATGTATTGGCACCTCAAATGGATTCTGGTCTGTTTGTTGCTCAGGCTCCACAACTGCTGCTGCTGTTGGCTGTTCCTTTTGTGTTTCCTGCATTTCTTCTTGATTTTGCAAAATGTCAAAACTGTTCTGCATAACAGTTTTGGCCTGCTGCTGGACCTGTCTGTAATAGCCTTTTCCTGTTCTTGCTCCTCTTCCTGCATTCCAGGCTCTCCCTCTAGCTTTTCCTGCCAACTGCCATTGTTGAGTCCTTGGAATTCCTTGCTGTGCAGGCTGAGTATGCACAGGCCCTTGTTGCACAGGTGCAGTCTCAGGTAACTTTTTCCTGCATTCTGCTTCACTGTGGCCATATTGTTTACAGTGGTTGCACAGAATTGGCTTCCAATCATAGTCCACTGCTTGCTCCACTATGTTTCCCCTCTCATTCTTGAAATGCACTTTCTCAGGATACTCCTCTCCTAGTTGCACTTCAATCAGAACTCTAGCATAGTGTATTCCCACCTTGAGCTCTGTATTTCTGTCTGCCATCATTGGCCTCCCAACTAGGCTAGAGATTTTGCTCAGACCCATTGCATTCCAATACTTGACATTGAGTCCAGGGAATTTAACCCATATTGGCACAGAGGTGAGCTCCTCTTGATCATAGTCAATGTTTTCTGACCATGGCCTAATAATCATTGGTTTGTTATCAAAATGGTACACCCCCTCCTGGATGACAGCATCTCGTTGCTCCAAAGAATCAAATCTAACGAATACTAGCCCATTTCTCAAACTTGCTATCTTGTTCATCCCTTTTTTCACCCAAATTCTTCTTAGAAAACCACTAAGTACATTAATTGGAGGTTTAGAGCCCATCACATAGCAAACTACAGCTTTGTTCCAGTAGTCTATTTCTGATTCAATGTCCATAAAATTTATTTCACCTACTGGTTTACCCTCATGCAGATTTGGTGCAACATAATCCAATTTAAGGCTAGCATTTTTCAGTTTTGATATGTCAAATTTATCCCAAGCTGAGACCTTACCATAGTTTGTAGCCTCCTGTTGCTGTTCTTGCTCAGGTTCTTCTTCCTCCGATTCAGATGGGCTTTGCGAATTTGTCTTTTCCTTCATTTTTGATAGCCACGTATTGAGCTTTTCCTTAGCTAGTTCCATTTGGTGCACAGTTTCCGGTTGGACATCCGGAGTCATTATCTCTGAATCTTCCAGTTCGTCCGCAAGATTTCGCATGACTCTATCTAGGTTTTTATGGTTTTTGATTTTTTTTGGTTTTAGGGTTACATTTTTCTGGGTACAATTTTTGTTTTCTGAATTTCCCGCATTGTCAATCTGAGTTCCATTTCCTCTCTTAGCTTTTTCCTTCTTCCCCATTCGAACTCAGCGTTGTTTCAATGGTGAACGCGCGCTGTAGAGGCCGAAGCAGAGAGCATTTT
>CM076152.1:18965000-18987500 GCA_038025085.1 Tetragonia tetragonoides
ACGCACTAAGAATCAGGCCAATCGGAGCTCAAACAAGCACTCCAGCGGCCTTTTCGTGGGAGCGGGGGCCTTCTGGCCAGCCGCTGAGCCCCAGCGGCGGCCGCGAGCCTCCGGCTGCCTTCCCTGTGGCCGCTGGGCACCTTTTTTTGCCCGGGAACCCTAATTTGACCTCCTTTTTGGCCCAATCCCTATAAATACCCCTATAAACTCCATTTTTTGGGGCCAAGACTCATTATTACGGGATTTCTCTCAAGAGAACCCTAATCTCTCTCTCTCCTCATTTCCATACAACCCTAATCAATCGTTCAAGCATTCATCAAGCCTCATACAAGAGAAACTTTACAATTAAGAGCAAGACAAATACAAGAGTAATTGACATTCAATTCTAGTGCAACAAAAGGTTAACCTGAGGGCAATTTTCTCAAATTTTCAAAACTCTGTTTCATATCATATTTTACTTTGATTATGGTTATGGTTGATGTGTATATCATATTTTGATTGTTTAAGTTTTGTTATTAATCATATTCATGTCTAGATAATTGAATTGCATGTCTTAATTAGATTAATGCATGGTTAGTGAAAATATTGCATCTTTGCTTGATTAGCATATTAAATTAACATGATAGCATATAATTAGGGTTTTGCATGTAATTAGCCCTAGATTGGATATTAACATTTTTCGTTTATATTTATTATTTTACTTCCATTGAAGTTTCTAACAATCTCATTGATGTGCATATGCAATACATGGCGCGTTTAGCAAAAACGGTAAGGTGGAGATTTATTTATTTATCTTATTATTGGTTTGCTTTATGATTGTTAATTAATGCATGCAATTGGATAATATGTGCAAAGCGATCACTTCAATAATTTGGTTTGTTCAACCCACCTAGTTAATTTAGGATCTTGGACCACCGGATTTGTATGGAACCTTGCAATGTGAATTATAAATCAACATGGATGAGATTTGTAGAGGCCGTTAATTCGGGCGATTTAGATAGGATTCGTTTTATGTTTTTCGTACCCACACCCCCGAACTCAATATTTGGCCCCTTTTGAGTATGAGTCAATTTCCAATAGGAATTGGGTGCACTTTTGATGGTTTCCAATTGTTTCCTTAAAAATTGGTGGCGACTTCATTATGTGCTTATTATTTCCCCTAGCACAAATTAATCATGTTGCATATGACGTATTATTTAAGAGCCATTAATTCCTACTAAATATTTCAATTAGCGCCGAAAGGCGATGGTTCTGACAGTGGCGACTTCACTGGGGATTTAATAAGAGGGTGTAATTCGAAAGATTATCCATGTTGGTTATTAATTCATATTTCTTGGTTCATGGCCTTTATGTGTTCATTATTGCTTTGCATTCATATCATCCATATTGCATGCGTTATCATCGCAAGATGTCGAAAGACATCACCACACCATAAATAGGAATTACCCTTTGGAGCATTGTCTATGACTTAGGCCGGTGACCCACTCGGTCCGAATTACCTTTGCACATAGTCGTGTTCCACCCCATGACATTTACATGTTTCCATTCGGGATATGTAAAACGGTACGTTAGTTTTACTACGCATCCCATAGATGACGAAACGCATCCGGTCGTGGGTTACCATATCCAACCATAGATTGTGTTAACCATTGCATTTAGTCTCATGGTCCATTCAAGGTGCTTAATTGATTGCTTGCCATATTGTGATTGATTGTTTCCTTGTTATGTGATTTGTTTCCTTAGATCGCTAAATTAGGTCCCCTTTAGGATTTTAGTGGTCTAGAGTATAGGAAGTTTCCTATTTGTGTATATGACTAACTTTGTAAACTAACTTAAGATCGAGTCTAGAATCTTTTCTTTTTAGAAAGTAGGATCCATGAATATTCCCGACGATGCTAGTGACCATATTAGGGAGACTTATTTTCCAAGAAAATCAATTTCGAGCAAGTAATATATTTCTATCAATGATCTTTGCCAAAAAAAATAATAAAAAAGAGTCTTATTTCTTTCCTTAAGCAAGTCAATAGTATATTTTCCTTTTCTTGAGTCAGGAATATATTTTCCATATCTAAGTCAAGAGTCTTATGGCAAGTCAAGAGTAGCGTCTTTATACTTTCCATAGCAAGTCAAGAGTATATTTCCCGTTTCCCAAAAATTATAAATAAAATATAGTTCTCATAGTAAGTAAAGAGTAATCTTTTGCTTCCCATATTTTGCTTAGGGTCTAGGTTCATCCTCTCTCCCTTTACTTATTTTGCAAGTCAAGAGTAATATTCGTTCTTTCTTGAATCAAGAGTATTTTTACTATTTTCCTTTTAATATAAAGTCCAAAAGATCATTGATTAAAATACATTACTTGCATCACAAAATTTCCAAAATAAATTCAGTCTCCTTGAGAAGTTACCATGTTGAGGGATTATTCTAGATTCTCTTCCCATCTTTTTACTAACTAAAAAAAAAATCAAAAAATTGCATTGCATTTCATTTTTAAAAGCTGCATGCTAGATCATATAGAATCATTTTAGATTGCATTGCATCGCATATCATTTTACATCATCTTAAAACATTGCATACACCCACTTGCCATAGGTGGGTAGCTTCATCATGCATCTCATACTAGATATTTTGTGCATGCATTTAGGACATCGCATATCGCATTTCATATCATTCTAGGATATTTTAGATTCTCTCATATCATTTGCATGTAAATCATTTTAGGCATGTCTAGGACACTATAGAGTCTTGCATCACAATTGTTCACCTCATATAGTTGCATTCATCGAGTCATAGGCCACAAGACATCTATAAAAAGTTATCATTGCGTGTTCATTTCAAGCTTGCATATAGAGTTCTCATCTTTGGACTTCGAGGGTTGATATAAGAGTCTGTCTTCTTTTAAAAGCCTTTTTCGAATTTCCTTCCCAAGTGTCCCTTACTAAGTTGAGAATTGCATTCAGGATCGCAAAGCCCAAGTTTACTCAAAGCAACTTAAGCCCAATATGACTGGAAAAGGTGAGAGGACTGAAGCCCAAATGATGGAGGAACTTTTGACCCAAATGACCGCCATGAATGCTAGGTCCGTTGAATTAGAGGCTAAGGTCACTAAGCTTGATCCTCACACCAAGGATCCCGAAGAGTCCATTCCGAATGATGATAATCCCAAACCTCCCACTAAAGAGGTCCAAGAACTTCAAGCTAAACTAAACAGGCTCGAGTCCATTTTAAGCAAGAGTCCCATCTTTAACGACATGATGGTCAACTCCGAAGGCTTTTCTCCCCACATTAAGGGAAAATTGCCCACCAACTTTTCCATGCCCGAATTTCCCATATTCAAAGGAACCGATAATCCACAAGATCACATTAGAGCTTTCACTACTGCATTGGGCCTTAGAGGGATTGAACGCGATCTACATGTTCATCTCTTTCCCCAAACCTTGGACCCGCTGTAAGGGCCTGGTTTTTCAAGTTGCCATCTCAAAAGATCCAAAAGTGGGAAGACTTATCCACTTTTTTTTCTAGAGAGGTACGCTGACAATGTCTTGCCACCCATGACATTGAGAGAGTTAGAGATAACCAAGCAAGGTGATGAAGAAGGATTTACCGACTTCATGAGAAGGTGGAAAACCAAAGTTGCTGAAATGATTGATCGCCCATCCGAAAGGGATCAAATTCGAATGCTTGTCCGCAACTTGGCACCCAAGTATCGTGAGCAAAGGAAATTCCAGCCGATCACTACTTATGCCCAACTAGTTGAAGTTGGCATGGCCATTGAAGATCACCACCTCACCCAATTAAGCAACAAGCAAGGCAAGCATGGCCCTGATAATGGAGGCTCCTTCGATCAAGAAAATGAAGTCAATATCATTATAAGTAGGCATAAAAGAGTATACACACCTCTTAGCATGACACAAGATAAAGCATTTGACAAACTTCTTGAAGAAGGCTATATTTCGGCAATCGGTCCCACACCGGACCTAGAGCCCAACAAGAGAGGCAAGAACTAGAATCCTAGTGCCTACTGCAAGTGCCATCAAGGAAATGGTCATATGACTGAAGAATGCATGCACTTGAAGCGCGAGATCCAAGATTTTATCGACGATGAGACCATCCATGCACCATGAACCCAAGTGTTCGAATTGGACGCCTAGCCCAGTCGCGAAGCCCAATCTCAAATATCATAGAGTCATAGTTTATCTAGTTGGAGAATTTCCTTTCCCCTTTTTTTCTTTGTCGTGTCCAAGTCTTGTCCTAGGATTTCCCTTAAAGCATTGTCTTGCTTTCTTTTGATTGAATAAAATACGCCTGCATTTCTTTATTTTTTCATGGAATATCTCATAATTGCAAACCCAATGATGAATCTGAGTTGTCAATCTTAATAAATGCAAGGACCATAACTATAGAGAAGAGGACCAAAAAAAAAAAAAAAGAAAAAAGAAGAAAAGAAAATAAAAGCAATGGGACACAAAGCAATGGGACACACATCCTATAAGTCATACCTAGGACATGAGGCATTCATTTGGCACCCTTCATTATTATCCTTTCACCCACAATGCAAATTATCACTTGGAGCCCATTTGAGCCATCAAACACAATAAGCCACATTCTTTCTTTAACCACATTATCCTAACCTGGAGTATGGGAAGTGTGCAACAATTTCTAAGTGTCAGCAAAATCTCAAGAGACGTGTGAGAAACTCCAATAAGAGTTGAAAAAGAGAGAAAAAATTCAAAAAAGAAAGAAACAAAAGTTCCAAATGCATCAAGAGAGCACCAAATATCAAGAGAGTTTCCTCACCTCAAAATATCAAGTGACACCCAGTACACTGGGGGCTTTTATGGGAATTTGAGCCTTATTATCCATTCTTTGGCAACCCGCACCTTGCCCTAACATTTCAACCCAAAAGACCTCTTAGAGTTATGAATCTTAAAAGATGTGTGTGCACCTACAAAAAAGTATAAATTGAAAAAAAAAAAAAAAGAGCCCGCTAGGTTGAAAACCCGAAAGGGCGGCCTAGGCAAAAGTTAAGGTATATTCACTTAAAAGCCCGCTAAGTCTTTTCATTCAATAACTTAGGCAAAAATGGCAAGCTCGCTGGGTCGATCATTCAAGACAATGATCCAAGCAAAAGTTAGGGCACTAAAAATAAAAGGTTCTCGAACTACGTTTTGGCCTGATTCCTCAATGGATACGTAGGTAACCTCTTCGAGGCCCAGCCATACTCTAATCTTTCTCAATTACAAGACCCATTTGCAATTACACATGGGATTCATTAAAGGTGCTAACTCAATAATGTCATTTCATCAATGGCAACCCAAATTCTAAAGGTTTCAAAATTTTCGTGATTTATCCCTTTTAGAGCCCAAGACTTGGTTTCGAATTTGCTCCCCTGCATCACTCCCTATCTCATAAAATTTCCCTATTTTATACTTTTTTAACACCAAGCCCATTTCTTTCATAATCCCACATTTCTACCATGGAATTTTGCAACTTGCATTGACTTTGTGCTCAAACTTTTTGGCTTATGTGGCTACCTTTTCTTGGATCAATAACTTCAACTAAGCATCCATCACTCATGGCATCTTCACGGATTTCCTCATGGAGTCACTTTATGCATACTAGGGGCTTCGATTCCTCCTATTATTGGCAAACGATGTTCAGATACTCGAAATCTCACCCGCATCTGCTTGCCCGTTTTACGGTCCGACCAGTAAACTGGGGGCTTTACCCTTGCCTCAGAGGCACCAATTATGCATCTACTTCATAGCTTATGAGGGACACTTTTGAAAACAAAAATCCTTTTGCAAATAAAATGAAATCTCTCGTTTATCCCTTGGAGTCCAGTCTCCTAAGCATCACATATATGTCATTAGTATTGAGTCTCATGCATCATCATTCATTACTAGGTTACATGGAGCTGTAGGCCTAGTTAGCATTGCATTTGCACACTTTGAGTGTCATTTCACTAATTTGCACTTACTAAGCACCTTTTGCCTCCGAGGCACATGCATAGCACACACACATATAGAATCGATTGCGCTTAAGTTTAAGTGTCTTTATCTGGTGTCCGTCTCTAACATTCTTTTTGGGTCCATCCCGCTGCATTGAGTAAGGTCCGTCGTTTTGGGTCCGTCCCGTCGCATTGAGCAAGGTCCGTCCTTTTGGGTCTGTCCCGTTGCATTGAGTAAGTTCCGTCCTTTTGGGTCTGTCCCGTCGCATTGAGCAAGGTCCGTCCTTTTGGGTCCGTCCCGTTGCATTTAGCAAGGTCCGTCCATTTGGGTCCGACCCGTTGCATTTAGCAAGGTCCGTTCTTTTGGGTCTGACCCGTGGCATTTAGCAAGGTCCGTCCCGTCACATTTAGTAGGTCCGTCCTTTTGGGCCTGTCCCGTTGCATTTAGCAGGTCCGTCCTTTTGGGTCTGTCCCGTTTCATTTAGCAAGGTCCGCCCTTTTGGGTCCGTCGCATTGCATTTAGCAAGGTTCGTCCTTAGGGTCCGTCCCATAGCATCTCCATACTCTCTATGTCTTTCTATTTGATTGAACTAACATGCAGGTTACAAAGCAAAGCATAAACATTATTTCAGCAAAGCAAAACAAGGCACAAGAGTGACGCAAAGCTCTTCGACGATGGGCTATTACAATTAGCACCACGTCAGCAAAGCAAAGGCACGAGAGCGACGCAAAGCTCTCCGTCGATGGGCTATTACAATTAGCACCACGTCTGCAAAGCAAGGTACTAGAGTGAAGCAAAGCTCTTCGATGTCTGGACTATCGCAAATAGCACAGCATCTGCATTCGCAAAGCAGGTAGCCCTGACCACAGGCGGTCAGGATTTACTTTATTGCATCTTTTCCGAACATAAATGTTTCCAAAACATTGTAGGCATTTTTGGCAAATACTTTGACCATCGCTTTTCCAATGCTCGGCCAAAGTGGGGGCTTCTATAGACACCCAAATGTGTCCCCCCTGGCGTAGCGCCCGATGATGATAACCTATAATCATGTTAAAGAAACGAATGTCATTGCTCGACATAATTGTGCTCATTTGAACCCCTTATCCATCCTCACTCAGGATATAATTAATTTTAATATCTACAAATAACCCTTTCCATAATATTTCCAACGCCATCTTATTTGTCCTAATCGGACACCCGAGTCAAAAGTTAGGATTTAATGAAGATATGGGCTAAAAACGATGTTCTCATACCCGCATATCACGGTTCAACACTGATTTTCAGCCATGAAAGGATTAATTAGATTATTACCCCACTAGTATTGTATTCCCCTTTGAATTAGCTTTCCAATGATATATTATGGGCGAAAATTCCATTAGAAACGAAGAAGATATGATCCGATCATTGAATAATGCGCTGAAACGGACACGTCTCTAGTGTTTGGGCCATAACTCATAGGATATGTATGCTCTGTGTGCCCAAAATATGTCAAACGAAAGCCCTTTGAACAAGGAATCGAACGCACCAAGAATCAGGCCAATCGGAGCTCACACGAGGGCTCCAGCAGCCTTTTCGTGGGAGCGGGGGCCTTCTAACCAGCCGCTGGGCCCAGCGGCCAGCCGCTGATGAGCCCCAGCAGCGGCCGCGAGCCTCCGACTGCCTTTCATGTGGCCGCTGGGCACGGTTTTTGGCCCGAGAACCCTAATTTGACCTCCTTTTCCGCCCAATCCCTATAAATACCCCTCTAAACTCTGTTTTTTGGGGCCAAGACTCATTATTACGGGATTTCTCTCAAGAGAACCCTAATCTCTCTCTCTCCTCTCTTCCATACAACCCCAATAAATCTTTCAAGCATTCATGAAGCCTCATACAAGAGAAACTTTACAACGAAGAACAAGGCAAATACAAGAGCAATTGACATTCAATTCTAGCGCAACAAAAGGTTAACCTGAGGGCAATTTTCTCAAATTTTCAAAACTCTTTTTCAAATCATGTTTTACTTTGATTATGATTATGGTTGATTTGTATATCATATTTTGATTGTTTTAGTTTTTTTATTAATCATATTCATGTCTAGATAATTGAATTGCATGTCTTAATTAGATTAATGCATGGTTAGAGAAAATATTGCATCTTTGCATGATTAGCATATTAAATTAACATGTTAGCATATAATTAGGGTTTTGCATGTAATTAGCCCTAGATTGCATAATAACATATTTCATTTATATTTATTATTTTACTTCCATTGAAGTTGCTAACAATATCATTGATGTGCATATGCAATACATGGCGCGTTTAGCAAGAAGGGAAAGGTGGAGATATATTTATTTATCTTATTATTGGTTTGCTTTATGATTGTTAATTAATGCATGCAATTGGATAATATGTGCAAAGCGATCACTTTACTAATTTGGTTTGTTCAATCCACCTAGTTAATTTAGGATCTTGGACGACCGGATTTGTATGGAACCTTGCGATGTAAATTATAGATCAACATGGATGAGATTAGTAGAGGCCGTTAATTCGGGCGATTTGGATAGGATTCGTTTTATCTTTTTCGTACCCACACCCCCGAACTCAATCTTTGGCCCCTTTTGGGTATGAGTAAATTTCCAATAGGAATTGGGTGCACTTTTGATGGTTTCCAAATGTTTTCATAAAAATTGGTGACGACTTCATTGTGTGCTTATTATTTCCCCTAGCACAAATTAATCATGTTGCATATGACGTATTATTTAAGAACCATTAATTCCAACTAAATATTTCAATTAGCGCCGAAAGGCGAGGGTTCTTACAGGGGGTGCTCCTCCTGGGTGCCTCTTGGCGCAACAACGAACCCCGGAGCGAAAAGCGCCAAGGAACATGAACACATAGAGTGCCCTCCCCCGTCCGGTTCTCCGGCGTTAGGCGTGGCACCTGTACATACTTACAAAATGACTCTCGGCAACAGATATCTCGGCTCTTGCATCGATGAAGAACGTAGCAAAATGTGATACTTGGTGTGAATTGCAGAATCCCGTGAACCATCGAAACTTTGAACGCAAGTTGCGCCCGAAGCCGTCAGGCCGAGGGCACGTCTGCATGGGCGTCACGCATCGCGTCTCCCTCACCCACCTCGCGTGGGAGAGGAAGGAGGATGGCCTCCTGTGCCTCACCGGGCGTGGCTGGCCTCAATAAGGAGCCCACGGCGACGAGCAGCCGCGGCGATTGGTGGATTAAAACCTCACGGATCGCGCTGCGCAAGCACGTCGCTAGGGGAGCTCGAAGGACCCCGAGCGAACGCTCACAACCGTTGCGACCCCATGTCAGGCGGGGCTACCCGCTGAGTTTAAGCATATCAATAAGGCGGAGGAAGAGAAACAAACAAGGATTCCCCTAGTAGCGGCGAGCGAACCGGGAAGAACTCATCATTAAAATCGGGCGGCCTCGCCGTCCGAATTGTAGTCCGGAGAAGCGTCCTCTGCGGCGGACCGGGCCCAAGTCCCCTGGAAAGGGGTGCCAGAGAGGGTGAGAGCCCCGTCGTGCCCGGACCCCGTCGCACCACGAGGCGCTGTCTCCGAGTTGGGTTGTTTGGGAATGCAGCCCTAAGCGGGCGGTAAATTCCGTACATGGCTAAATACTGGATAGAGACCGATAGCGAACAAGTACTGCGAGGGAAAGATGAAAAGGACTTTGAAAAGAGAGTCAAAAAGTGCTGGAAATTGTCGGGAGGGAAGCGGGCGATGCGCCTTGGTCGGATGTGGAACGGCCATAGCCGGTCCGCCGATCGGCTCTGGGCGCGGACCGACGCGGATTGGGAGGGCGGCTAAACCCCGGTTTCCAGGAGCGTCGTCCTCGCGATCATGGTAGGCAGCGCGCGCCGTCACGGCGTGCTTCGGTACCTGCGGGCTCCAGGCGTCGGTGAACAAGGTTTCCGTAGGTGAACCTGCGAAAGGATCATTGTCGAAACCTGCCTAGCAGAACGACTCGTGAACACGTTTATCACTCCGGAAGGGGTGCTGAAGGCCCTTGGGCTAACAGCCCCTTCCCTAGTCGGGGGCGCTCCTCGTGGGTGCCTCCCGGTGCAACAACGAACCCCGGCACGAAAAGCGCCAAGGAACATGAACACATAGAGTGTCCTCCCGCGTCCGGTTCACCGGCGTTGGGCGTGGCACCTGTACATACTTACAAAATGACTCTCGGCAACGGATATCTCGGCTCTCGCATCGATGAAGAACGTAGCAAAATGCGATACTTGGTGTGAATTGCAGAATCCCATGAACCATCGAGTTTTTGAACGCAGGTTGCGCACGAAGCCGTCAGGCCGAGGGCACGTCTGCATGGGCGTCACGCATCGCGTCTCCCCCACCCACCTCGCGTGGGAGGGGAAGGAGGATGGCCTCCCGTGCCTCACCGGGCGCGGCTGGCCTAAATAGGGAGCCCATGGCGACGAGCAGCCGCGGCGATTGGTGGATTAAAACCTCACGGATCGCGCTGCGCAAGCTGTCGCCAGGGGAGCTCGAAGGACCCCTAGCGAACGCTCACAACCATTGCGTCCCCATGTCAAGCGGGGCTGTCCGCTGAGTTTAAGCATATCAATAAGCGGAGGAAGAGAAACTTACAAGGATTCCCCTAGTATCGGCGAGCGAACCGGGAGGAGCCTAGCTTTAAAATCGGGCGGCCTCACCGTCCGAATTGTAGTCTGGAGAAGCGTCCTCTGCGGCGGACCAGGCCCAAGTCCCCTGGAAAAGGGCGCCAGAGAGGGTGAGAGCCCCATCGTGCCCGGACCCTGTCGCAACACGAGGCGCTGTCGTCGAGTCGGGTTGTTTGGGAATGCAGCCCTAAGCGGGCGGTAAATTCCGTCTAAGGCTAAATACTGGCGAGAGACCGATATCAAAGAAGTACCGCGAGGGGAACATGAAAAGGACTAGAAAAAGGTTTGGCCAACAAAAGGTTCATTGTCTTCTTCATCCAGAGGTTTGTTTAGGTCTAGATTAATCATGATTGAACACTACTAGAAAAAGAAGAAAAAAAAAAAAAAAGAAAAACCAAGGCAACGTGACTCATTAGATTAGCATGTAAGTTGAACAGAGCAAATCATGAGAACAATTAGAAAATTAAATCTAAGTATTTTTGGAAAGAAAATAGTAAAGGATTGGAAATTACCTTATCTGATGGAGTCTTCACATATATGTCGACTAAGAACATGAGAAAATGATAACTGTACATAAGGGTGATATATAGTCAGATGGAAGTTTAGTGGCCTTTCACTTTTTTAGTTATTTTACCGCCGAAAATAACTAGAGAAATTGATAGCAAAGTGAATTGATTGATGATAGTCTGTGATGGAAGTTCAATGACCTTTCTCTTTTGTCCTTTATTCAATGCTTTAGTGGAGTATTTTATTCGGTTTGCGGTTTTTCCCTTTTGTTGGGTTTGACCAAAATTAAATGATTTGACTGGTGCGTTCTTTCACCATTTTTGTTGGACTGTTGATGGGCGAATAAGTAGCAAGGAGGGCATTTTAATATTTGAGAGTCAAAGAGTGCTTGAAATTGTCGAGAGGGAAGCGGATGGGGGTCGGCGATCCGCCTCGGTCGGATGTGGAACGGCCAAAAGCCGGTCCGCCGATCGGCTCATGGCGCGGACCGACGCGGATTGGGAGGGCAGCTAAACCCCTGTTTCCAAGAGCGTCGTCCTCGCGATCGTGGTAGGCAGCGCGCGCCGTCTCGGCGTGCTTTGGCACCTGCGCGCTCCAGGCGTTGGCCTGCGGGCCCCCCATTCGGCTGTCTTGAAACACAGACCAAGGAGTCTGACAAGTGTGCGAGTCAACGGGCGAGTAAACCCGTAAGGCGGAAGGAAGCTAATTGGTGGGATCCCCTAGCGGGTGCACCGCCGACCGACCTTGATCTTCTGAGAAGTGTTCGAGTGAGAGCATACCTGTCGGGACCCGAAAGATGCTTGAGCGGGGCGAAAATGGATGGCGCTGAAGAGTGCGACCTATACTCGGCTATCGGGGCAAGTGCCAGGCCCCGATGAGTAGGAGGGCGCGGCGGTCGCTGCAAAACCTGTGGCACGAGCCAGGGCGGTGAGGCCGCCGGTGCAGATCTTGGTGGTAGTAGCAAATATTTAAATCAGAACTTTGAAGGCCGAAGAGGGTTCCATGTGAGCTGCTCACGCGGCGAGAGCGGGTCGCCGCGTGCCGACCGGGGGACGGACTGGGAACTGCTCCTTCGGGGGCCTTGCTGCCACGATCCACTGAGATTCAGCCCTAGTTGCTTAGATTCGTCCCTCCCACCCCCCCCCCCATTCCCCCGAAATCTCCAATTCTTGCTATGTTGGGTAAAAAAGAGGTTTTACAAAGGATGCAAGGGACGCACGGTGCTAAGCATGAATAAGTCCACCGGCCGAGGAAGGAGTCAAGGAAAGATGCTAAGTCATGTGGGTGCTAAGTATGAAAACGTCCCAAGTATGAAGAACATGTCCTAGAGGCGCTAAGTATGAAAACCTTGGCCGGTGGCATTGCAGCACCCTTGTCCCATGACGCTGCAGCACCTTGTCCCATGTCCCATGTCCCATATCCCATGACGCAACACCTTGTCCCATGTCCCATGACGCAACACCTTGTCCCAAGTCCCATGACGCAGCACCTTGTCCCATGTCCCATGTCCCTTGTCGCAGCCCCTTGTCCCATGTCCCATGACGCAGCACCATGACCCATGTCCCACGACGCAACACCATTTCCCATGTCCCATGTCCCATGACGCAGCACCATGACCCATGTCCTATGACGCAGCACCATGACCCATGGTGTTGCAGCACCATGACCCATTGCATTGCAGCACCAAGATCCATGGCGTTGCTGCACCATGACCCATGGCGTTGCAGCACCATGACCCATGCGTTGCAGCACCTAGTCTGATGCGTTGCAGCACCATGACCCATGCGTTATAGCACGATGCAACACGATGCAGCACCGTGACCTATGCGTTGCAGCATGATGCAACACAATGCAGCACCATGACCCATGCGTTGCAGCACGATGCAACACGATGCAGCACCATGACCCATGGCGTTGCAGCACCATGACCCATTGCATTGCAGCACCAAGACCCATCGCGTTGTAGCACCATGACCCATGGCGCTGCAGCACCATGACCCATGCGTTGCAGCACCTAGTCCGATGTGTTGCAGCACCATGACCCATGTGTTGCAGCCCACGATGCAACACGATGCAGCACCATGACCCATGCGATACAACACGATGCAGCACCATGACCCATGCGTTGCAACACGATGCAGCACCATGACCCATGCGATGCAACACGATGCAGCACCATGAGCCATGCGTTGCAGCACCATGACCCAACGACGCAGCACCATGACCGGGCCCTGTGAGCACCCATGCCCCGGGAATGCTCTAGGGGACGTGTTTTGGGCCATTTTACGCAAAGTTTTCGACAATAATATTTTCGTCCCATATCGTACGGGAGACCCCTATGGGACATGGGAGGCCCCTAGGGTCGGTTATTGGGTCCCTGAAAAAGGCTTGTAATGGCGGTTTTACGCGATGCCAATGTTTTGGCCCAAAAACGGGCGACATGGGTGATATCTGAGTTCGGGAATCAAGGTGCCCCTCCCGGGGCACCGGGGGTCCCCTAGGGCCATAATAGAGTCCCCGAAAAAATTTTGGGCGAAAACGGCAACCGGGCCCCGGGAATACTCTAGGGGACGTGTTTTGGGTCATTTTACACAAAGTTTTCGACGTTAATATTTTCGGCCCATATCGTACGGGATACCTCTATAGGACATGGGAGGCCCCTAGGGTCGGTTATTGGGTCCCTGATAGGCTTGTAACGGCGGTTTTACGCGATGCCAATGTTTTGGCCGAAAAACGGGCAACATGGGTGATATCTGAGTTCGGGAATCAAGGTACCCCTCCTGGGACACCGGAGGTCCCCTAGGGCCATAGTAGAGTCCTCGAAAAATATTCGGGCAAAAACGGCAACCGGGCCCCGTGAATGCTCTAGGGGATGTGTTTTGGGCCAATTTACGCAAAGTTTTCAATGTTAATATTTTCGGCCTATATCGTATGGGAGACCCCTATGGGACATGGGAGGCCCCTAGGGTCGGTTATTGGGTCCCTGATAGGCTTGTAAGGGCGGTTTTACGCGATGCCAAAGTTTTGGCCCAAAAATGGGCGACATGGGTGATATCTGAGTTCGGGAATCAAGGTGCCCCTCCCGGGGCACCTGGGGTCCCCTAGGGCCATAATAGAGTCCTCGAAAAAATTTCAGGCGAAAACGGCAACCGGGCCCCGGGAATGCTCTAAGGGACGTGTTCTGGGCCATTTTACGCAAAGTTTGCGACGTTAATATTTTCGGCCCGTATCGTACGGGATACCCCTATGGGACATGGGAGGCCCCTAGGGTCGGTTATTGGGTCCCTAATAGGCTTGTAAGGGCGATTTTACGCGATGCCAATGTTTTTTTTTTGGTAAAAAATTAAATGTTTTATTACCAAAACCATAACAGCCATAACAACCATGCACAACCTACTTAACTTTCTTCCAGCTAGGACAACAAGCTAATAGGCTCTCTAAGCACCTAATGACATAATATATCTACTCACTATTACAGATTTAGGTGAAGAAAAAACAAATTTAATTATAGTACAAACATTGAGCTTAATCATATCTAGAATCTGCATCACAGGGATTGTTGTCTTCTTGAAAATGCGCTTGTTTCTTTCCAGCCATACATGGTACACCACAACAACTAGGGTAGCACGGACTGCATGTTTCTTCACCCTTCTCCAAGGCTTTCTGTCTATCCATCTGAGCATTCTGTGCAGGTTCTTTGGTATCTTGACAATTCCCAGCCAATTAAAAGCTTTTTGAAACAGGATCCTAGTGTACTCACATTGCCACATGAGATGATCACAGCTCTCATTTTCCACCCTGCAAAAGGTGCACACAGGGTCAACCCCCTGAATCTGAAATTTCACTAGCCTATCTTTGGTGAGAAGCCTGTTCATTGAAGCTAGCCACAGCACAAAAGCATGCTTAGGTGTGGTAGTTCTATTCCATATCTGACTAGCCACAGGCCATTTCTCCTGCACCCCCATAAGCCATCTGTAACCTGTGCTTATGGTGTATCTCCCATTGCTATATTGCCCCCACTGTGTATTAAGGACATATCCAACTCTGAATTTCTCTTTGATTTTGTTCATTTTCTGCCAACACCAGCTATGACTCCCCTTCCCCTCATGCTCCCAGAAATTTTGTTGTTTCATATATATGGAATTAACCCATTTAACCCACAGTACATCCTGTTTAGAAGACACAACCCATATATGCTTACCCATTGTTGCTGTATTCCATTCTTTGCAGCTTTTGATGCTTAGTCCACCTGCTGATCTAGGGTTGCAGACCTGATCCCAAGATACAAGAGAAGTTTTCCTTGCATTCTGCCCCCATAAGAACTGCCTGCATATCTGCTCAATTTGCTTGAAAATGTGTTGTGGCATAACAAACATGGATGCCCAATAAACTTGCAAGGAGAAGAGAACTGAGTTAACCAATTGGGTCCTCCCTGCATAAGACAAATGTCTGCTGGACTAGCATTTGATTCTGCGGGTTATTTTATCAATAAGCATCTGGCAATCTGTTTTATTCCACTTAGTAGGGGATAGAGGCAACCCCAGATATTTCATAGGGAAATTCCCCTTCACAAACCCAGTTAAATCCAGTATTTTCTCCTCAACTTCTTGTTGTATACCAGTTGTATAAATGCAAGATTTCATTGAATTAACACCTAATCCTGATGTTGCAGCAAACTGTTGTAAACAGTCATGAAGTATACTCACAGAGCTAGCTTTACCATTGCAGAACAACATAAGGTCATCTGCAAAGCATAGACTTACAAGCTTCAGTCCTCTGCAGAGGGGATGGAAAGAGAATTCTGCTTGCATTGCTTCCAGCTGGATCTTCCTTGTCAGATATTCCATTGCCATGACAAATAGCAGAGGTGAAACTGGATCTCCTTGTCTCAGTCCTCTGCCCCCTTGAAAAACCCAAATAATTGCCCATTAATGACCATTGAGAAGCTGGTTGTCATCATACATTGTTCCAACCATGTACAGAATTTACTAGGAAACTTAAAAGCTTCCAGTAACTCCATAATGAATCTCCAATTAAGAGTGTCATAAGCCTTCCTCAAATCAATCTTCATGAGGCATCTAGGAGATGAATTCTGTCTGCCATAGAGCCTAATAATGTCCTGGCTTATTAAAACATTGTAAGCTATGGATCTGCCAGCCACAAAAGCACCCTGATTCTCATTCACAATCTCAGGCAAGATCTTCTTCAGTCGAGAGCAAAGAAGCTTGGATATGCCCTTATATAGAACATTGCAGCAAGCAATAGGTCTGTATTCAGCAGCATTGCAAGCATTATCAACTTTTGGAACTAGGGCAATGGCAGTAGTATTGATGCTTTTCAAGAGTCTACCAGTCAGAAAGAACTCTTGAACTGCCTCAATCACCTCCTCTCCTATAATAGGCCATGCTGCTTTGAAAAACCCTCCATTGTACCCATCTGGGCCTGGGCTCTTGGAGCTGGGAATAGAAAAATAGGCTTTTTTGATGTCCTCATGTGTAAAAGGTGCAATCAACTGAAGTTGCTGCTGAATATTCAACACAGGTGCATGACTCATCACCCTCTGCTTAATTGGAACCCTCGGCATTGCATTTCCAAGCATATCCTGGAAATAATTAACAAAATGCGCTGTAATCTTCTCTAAATCACTGGTGCTATCTCCATTCTCCTCAGTTATAGAAATAATTCTTCCCCTTATGCTTGCGTTGTTTAACTACTGCATGAAAATATGCAGAATTGTTATCCCCAAGCCTAATCCAATCTGCTTTACTCCACTGCTTCAGAAGCTTCTCACTTGCCAAATTAACCTCTAAAAATTCCTTTCTTGCCAATTTTTCCTGGTGCTGCAACAATAGATTTCCAGGATTTTTATGAATTTCCTCCTGCAAATTTAGCATTTTATTTCTAGCCAAATCCAACTGCCCAGTCATATCTGCATATTTGTGTCTGTGAAGCTTCTTGAGAGATCCCTTTAATATCTTCATTTTCTGTACCACCTGATACATCTTGCATCCGATAATCTCTGTATGCCAGGCATTCTCAACAAGTGTGTGAAATTGAGGATCATCTATCCACATATCACAAAACTTAAAAGGTTGAGCATGCCTTTTAGTATGTGAGTGAATTGATACAGTAGCAGGGGAATGATCAGACAGCCCCTCGGGAAGAAAAATAGCTTCAGAATCCACAAAATCCTGAATCCATTGTCCATTAACCAATACCCTATCCAATTTAGACCAAACTCTATTCCCATCCTCCTGTTTATTACTCCATGTGAACTGGCAACCAGTCCATTTAAGGTCTTGCAACTGACAATTATCTATACATGCTTTAAAATCCCTAATGTCTGCAAATGTTACAGGATTTCCACCAAGCCTATCCCCAGGATCAAGCATGCAATTAAAGTCCCCCATAAGCAGCCAAGGCATAATCATAGTCCCATTCAATGCATTCAAATCATTCCATAGTTCAACCCTAGCATTTGCATCATTATAAGCATATATACAAGAACAGAAGAACATATTACCAGTAGCTCTGTGAATAATCTTGCAGTGAAAAAATTGAGCAGATGAGGCTTCAATAGTGACATGAAAGATGTCCTGCCTCCAGAAAGTCCACACTCTCCCCAAATGATGATGCTGATGGTTAATAAAATGTCCCCACCCTTCACAAATCCTGGCATGAGCTTCAATTTTTTTTTGAGATTTAATTTTTGTTTCCAACAAACTACAAAAACCAAAATTATTCTTCTTGCAAAAGAGAGAGATTTCTCTTTGCTTATTTGGACAATTAAGGCCTCTAACATTCCATGAGAGGAGCCTATCCATGGGCATCAAGAAGCCCTGGTTCATCTTGCACTATTATGGTCTCTACAGCTCCAGTTTCTCCATCAACCCCATTGAGCACTTCAAATGGGTTTGAAACATTCATCCCCTGACCCTCTTGATTCTGTTTCCTGACATGGTTTTGTACAACTCTCCATCCCCCACCAGCTTCACCTGTCTGGATAGGAGCAGTAGCTTGCTGAACAATCTGTGAAGGAGGAGTCTGAACTCGGTGTTGCCCTGCATCATGAGCAGCAGCTGCTGGCTTGTCTTTAGTGACCACAATGGGCTGCTTAGGCTGCCATTGTTTCCTTGGTAACTTATTCCTGCCTTTAGCTTCCTCATGCCAAGAATCTTCCTCGAATGGCTCCATCTAATTGTTCAGCACTCAAGTTTTCCAGTTCCAGTTTTAAATTCCTCGCCACGCGAGAAGCATTTGGTGCTTCTCCAGTGACGCCACCATTAGAACCACCCACAGGACCACCCCTGCAACCACGATGTCCCTGGTTTCTTCCCATAGGTCCCTGACCACGACCTCCCCCTGCCATGGCACCGGTCTAGTAGAATGCTACCATACCTGAGAGAGAAATCGCCTAGAGAGAGAAGTTCTCCACACACGCGATGCCAATGTTTTGGCCCAATAACGGGCGACATGGGTGATATCTGAGTTCGGGAATCAAGGTGACCCTCCCGGGGCACCGGGGGTCCCCTAGGGCCATAATAGAGTCCCCAAAAAAATTTCGGGCGAAAACGGCAACCGGGCCCCGGGAATGCTCTAGGGACGTGTTGTGGGCCATTTTAAGCAAAGTTTTCGACGTTAATATTTTCGGCCCATATCGTACGGGAGACCCCTATGGGACATCAGAGGCCTCTAGGGTCGGTTATTGGGTCCCTGATAGGCTTGTAAGGGCGGTTTTACGCGATGCCAATGTTTTGGCCCAAAAATGGGCGACATGGGTGATATTTGAGTTTGGGAATCAGGGTGACCCTTCCCGGGGCACCGGGGGTCCCCTAGGGCCATTATAGAGTCCCCGAAAAAGTGTCGGGCGAAAACGGCAACCGGGCCCCTGTAACAACCCAAATTTTGCAAAGCCTGATTAATGCAGAATCCATAATTAGCGGAAGCACCTCGAACCTTAATTTGGGCTTGTTACCGCAGTATTTCCTCCTGGAGGAAATACAAGGCTAGACAATCACAGGATCATTAACTGACAGTGATACTAATGAGCTATTTAGAACAAACAGTGGATCTTTATTAATTGAATCATAACTGTTTTACAGACACGCTTACAAAAGCTTCCTACTGAAAATAAATGACAACTATATACACGAGGCATTCTCTCACTTAAGCCCTGTTTCCCAAAAGACAAAACCTGCAAAAACAAACAGAGAGCACACACTGCCCTCCCCGTAGACGGAGAGAACAGGGGTCAAATCAGCAAAAGCTGAGTAACACCACTCTACCATGTAAAAACCAATTCCTAAGTACGCCTGCCTTAGGAACCTTTAACACATTAGAGTAAAACTCTTTTCTGAAAAGTTGTTCTGAAAATGAACACTTTTCGTTGGAAAACAGATAACCATCTTTTGAAAACCAAAGCTTTTCAGGCACCATAACTTCATAAACAACCAATAGATTTCACTGATAACAGATAACTTTTCAGAATTCAATCCTCGATCACACTTCATACTCCGATAATCTGTTTCTTTATTTATGGCATTGGGAAAGTGAACAAGGTAGTATAACCACCATGGAGATGATTTACCATGTGTATACTACTTACGGGAACGTCTTCCCCCACAAAACATGGCCACCATACACAAAACAGAAGTCTAGTATGATCATACCCCTTAAGTACTCTCGCAGATAACTTTACCGTAGAGTATGTCCTTCGGAGATACTTCAACACAAGACATTTATATCTTTCGGAGAGTTCAACACAGGACATTCATGGCCGTACATACCGTGACCATAAGGACGACAAAATAATATACAGAATTCTCCTTGGAGGGTTCCCTTTCGAGAACGATCCTTTGGAGTACAAAATGTTCCTCACTCATGGAGATACTTTACCATCAGCTTCTCTACCCACATGCCATTCTTTTACTTTAAGTGATTAATGTCTTTACACATAACACATTGTCACACAGAACCAAAACAGCAATAATAAATCCATTATTCTGATTGTTTTCCCCTTAGCAACAATTCCGACTTCTTTGCTTCTCAAAACACAAACCTTGTAACAAAGCATCAAATACCATTGTGAGCACTCTTTTTAAAACAAATACAAAACATGTATAGAACACATAGCAAATAGGTTTGAAAACGAAAGTAGTTAGCAAAAGAGTGGACATGGTAGCTACCCAATAATGGACTTCAGACAAAGGTCACTTACTATCTCAGACTATAGGTTACGATTACTCAAAGAACTTCTAAATTGGACTTCACCAAGCTTTCCCTTTCACTTACAACAGGTAGCTAAGGTAACAAAGGTCACCATAGTCGAAACTGAGCTCAATTGGACTTAGAGATCATGAGAAGCTCACAAAGTAACTCAAGCTGTAATGATGGATGGACTGCAGAACTGAAGGTGTAATGTAAAGGACTTTTTGAGGGTCTATATTATCACATTTAAGGAAACCAACTTCTGGGAATTTAATATTTATGTCCTAGGGTCCTAAAAAAGGTTGTAGAGGTTAACTATCATAAGTATTCTAGGAGATAATCACCCAATAATGAACAGGTATCAATCTCACGGGTTGATTTGCACAGTTGGGAGAAGTGGCGTTTTTGAGAGGGTTAGGGGTGCGAGAAATGAATGTAAAATGGCTTAATTTCTGGGCATTTTATAGGGATTTAAGGTAGAAAAGTTTAACACGCAATAAGGGTGGATAAGCATCACTAATGGCGGTTACAAAACCGACTTAAACACGCATGGTATGTCAGTCAGGATGGCGATTTGGATAAGCTTGCGTTCTTGGCTGTATTAGGCGGATATTAAAGACCTATGGTGAGCTACTTTTATAGCATAAAGTTAGGGTGTCTCACAAGGACCAAATACAGTTATAGGTCGGGGTTATAAAGCGTAGGAAACGGCTCTCCAATCATAGACAAGTACATGAGCTGTTGTTTCTGGAACATGTTTGTTTGTGGTCTTGTTTAATGATAGTTCTCTTTGCTATTCGAGTATCACTTGGGGCTATTATCATACACTAAGTAAGGTCACATGACATGGTAGCTTGGATAAAAGTATTTGACTCTATCTTAAAGGATAAGGGCGATCAAACTTATCTACAACAGAGGTCTAATGCACAACTACTTCATCGCCTTATAGGTGGGTTGTGTCGGGTAAGCAGCTTGCTTGGCAAAGGGGTCTCATTCTTATCCCTTTTTGGATAAGATCAAACTTTCATTATGAGGATAAGAACAAATAATGTGAAGGTTATCCATTACTTAACAACAAGAAAACTTGGAGGTAGCAAAGTTCAAATCGTCTTCGTACTCTTAATGCTATTCCATTGTACTTGATTTGTGTGGCTCTTCTAAGTTGATATCCTTTGGTGTTTGAGCACGGATTGGCTTGACTAACACACTAGGAACATGGCTCTATCACTTGTAAATAATGCTTCGGATAGATATTGGCTTAACGACAAAGAAACGGGTCTCGAATTGAACTCGGAATAACGACAAGGTCTATGCTTAAACTCAAATAGGTTCAAACCTTCTAAAAGATTTTTAATGGTGTTCTAATAGATTTCGTAGAACCGTAATCCAATACCGTGTGGGATAATCTCATGACAATTGAATGTCAGTTTGGTTCTAAGTATATGACGTTCCGTAATCACCAAGAAAGACACCAGCGATGAACAATTAGGCCGACTACATAAGCAATGGTTTAGATTTCTCTCCTTTGATTTCTGATCCAAATGGGTTGCCATTGGTTTCTCTAATGACTCCACATATGCTCGAGAGAAGTTTCTTTGACGTAAGAAAGGAACATCTCTTGTCTAAATCGGGACAAAGGTTAACAGGTTTAAAATTTTTAATCAATTTGGTCAAAGACAACCTCGATTTTTGATGACTCACAAGTTTAATCTCTAATCAATGGTGGTAGTTTTGGTGGCTGTTACAGCCCCGTGAATACTCTAAGGGACGTGTTCTGGGCCATTTTACGCAAAGTTTTCGACGTTAATATTTTCGGCCCATATCGTACTGGAGACCCCAATGGGACATGGGAGGCCCCTAGGGTCGGTTATTGGGTCCATAATAGGCTTGTAAGGGCGGTTTTACGCGATGCCAATATTTTGGCCCAAAAATGGGCGACATGGGTGATATCTGAGTTCGGGAAACAAGGTGACCCTCCCGGGGCATCGGGGGTCCCCTAGGGCCATAATAGAGCCCTCGAAAACGGCAACCGGGCCCCGGGAATGCTATAGGGGACGTGTTTTGGGGCCCCGAACGCAAAGTTTCCGACGTTAATATTTTCGCCCAATATCATACGGGAGACCCATAGGGGACGTGGGAGGCCCCCAGGATCTGTTACTGGGTCCTAGATAGGCTTGTAAGGGCGGTTTTACGCGATGCCAA
>CM076152.1:18997500-19007500 GCA_038025085.1 Tetragonia tetragonoides
TCCCGGTGCACCGGGGGTCCCCTAGGGCCATAATAGAGTGCCTGAAAAAATTTTGGGCGAAAACGACACTCGTGCCCCAGGAATGCTCTAGGGGACGTGTTCTGGGCCATTTTACGCAAAGTTTTCCACGTTAATATTTTCGGCCCATATCGTACGGGAGACCCCTATGGGACATCGGAGGCCCCTAGGGTCGGTTATTGCGTCCCTTATAGGCTTGTTAGGGCGGTTTTACGCGATGCCAATGTTTTTTTTGGTGCAAGTCAGAAATTGTATTATTGCTCACTGTAATGTAACAAGATTACAGTCCTTAGGCAATGCAGATCCAAGGCCACCTACTAGGTAGGGTTCCTTTTTGCTACATCCCTCTACTACCTTACAACCCTTCAATCTGGTGCAACTCACTACATGCAGTGGTTCACCATCTCTGTAAACATTACAATTTGCAAAAAATATTTCTCACCATCTCTGTGAACATTACAATTAGCAAAAATTATTTCCGACTTACAGCAAAATACAAAAACATATATAGTTAAAATATTACAACTTCTTCGAGGTTTTCAACTCTGCTTGGAGCTGTTTCATTCCTCATTCTGCCTTGCTTCATTAACCTGCTGCTGATTACCTCCTGCTGAACCCTGTTGCCTGAGTTCCTGCACTGCTGCCTATTCCTTGCATTTGTTCTGATTCAGAGTCTCTCTGTATCAATCTGCTTCTGTGTCCTTCCTGGGAGCCTACTGTCCATTTTTCCTGCCGGTTACCTGCTGCAAGACATCCTGCTGTCCTATTCACAGCCCCGGGTTCTGCTCTCCTGCTTCTGCTTCTCTGCTGAAATCTGCTGTATTTTCCTGCACTTTTCTGCTATCTTTCTGCGATGCCAATGTTTTGGCCCAAAAACGGGCGATGGGGTGATTTCTGAGTTGGGGAATCAAGGTGCCCCTCCCGGGGCACCGGGGATCCGCTAGGGCCATAATAGAGTCCGCAAAAAACTTTCAGGCGAAAACGGCAACCGGGCCGCGGGAATGCTCTAAGGGACGTGTTCTGGGCCATTTTACGCAAAGTTTTCTACGTTAATATTTTCGGCCCATATCGTACGGGAGACCCCTATGGGACATGGGAGGCCCCTAGGGTCGGTTATTGGGTCCCTGATAGGCTTGTAAGGGCGGTTTTACGCGATGCCAATGTTTTGGCCCAAAAACGGGTGACATGAGTGATATCTGAGTTCGGGAATCAAGTTGACCCTCCCGGGGCACCGGGGGTCCCCTAGGCCCATAATAGAGTCCCCGAAAAAATTTCGGGCGAAAACGGCAACGGGGCCCCGGGAATGCTCTAGGGGACGTGTTCTGGGCCATTTTACGCAATGTTTTCGACGTTTATATTTTTGGCCCATATCGTACGCGAGACCCCTATGGGATGTGGGAGGCCCCTAGGTCGGTTATTACGTCCCTAATAGGCTTGTAAGGGCGATTTTACGCGATGCAAATGTTTTGGTCCATAAACGGGCGACATGGGTGATATCTGAGTTTGGGAATCAAGGTGACCCTCCTGGGGCACCGAGGGTCCCCTAGGGCCATAATAGAGTCCCCGAAAAAATTTCGGGCGAAAACGGGAACCGGGCCCCGGGAATGCTCTTGGGGACGTGTTCTGGGCCATTTTACACAAAGTTTTCGACGTTAATATTTTCGACCCATATCGTACGGAAGACCCCTATGGGACGTGGGAGGCCTCTAGAGTCGGTTATTGGGTCCCTAATAGGCTTGTATGGGCGGTTTTACGCGAGGCCAATGTTTTGGCCCAAAAACGGGCGACATGGGTGATATCTGAGTTCGGAAATCAAGGTGACCTTCCCGGGGCACCGGGGGTCCCTTAGGGACAAAATAGAGGCCAAAACGGCAACCGGACCCCGGGAATGCTCTGGGGGACGTGTTCTGGGCCATTTTACGCAGTGTTTTGGACGTTAATATTTTCGGCCCATATCGTACGGGAGACCCCTATAGGACGTGGGAGGAACCTAGGGTTGGTTATTGGATCCCTGATAGGATTGTAACGGCAATTTTACGCGATGCCAATTTTTTGGCCCAAAAAGGGGCGGCATGGGTGATATCTGAGTTCGGGAATCATGGTGACCTTCCCGGGGCACCGGGGGTCCCCTAGGGCCATAATAGAGTCCCCGAAAAAATTTCGGGCGAAAACGGCAACCAGGCCCCGGGAATGCTCTAGGGGACGTGTATTGGGCTATTTTACGCAATTCGACGTTAATATTTTTGGCCCATATCGTACGGGAGACCCCTATGGGACATGGGAGGCCCCTAGGGTCCATTATTGGGTCCCTGATAGGCTTGTAAGGGCGATTTTACGCGATGCCGATGTTTTTTTTTTGGTGCAAGTCAGAAATTGTATTATTGCTCTCTGTAATGTAACAAGATTACAGTCCTTAGGCAATGCAGATCCAAGGCCACCTACTAGGTAGGGTTCCTTTTTGCTGCATCCCTCTAATACCTTACAACCCTTCAATCTGGTGCAACTCACTACAGGCAGTGGTTCACCATCTCTGTAAACATTACAATTTGCAAAAATTCTTCCTCACCATTTCTGTAAACATTACAATTTGCAAAAATTATTTCTGACTTACAGCAAAATACAAAAACATAAATAGCTAAAAATATTACAATTCCTTTTAGCTTTTCAACTCTGCTTGGATCTGTTATATTTCTTCATTCTGCCTTGCTTCTTCAACCTGTTGCTGATTACCTGCTGGAACCTGCTGCCTGAGTTCCTGGACTTCTTCCTATTCCTTGCATTTGTTCTGCTTCAGATTCTCTCTGTATCAATCTGCTTCTGTATCCTTCCTGGAGCCTGCTGTCCTTTTTTCGTGCTGGATTCTTCTACCTGGATTACAGTCTATCTTCTGCATTCTGCTACTGGTTCCCTTCAGAAGTCTCTGCTGCAGCTCAGATCCCCTGCAGGGCTCTGCTGCCTGATTCCTGCTTGTTTTCAGAAACCTGCTGCTTTGTTCTTAACTGCTCCACAGCAACCTGCTACTGACTCCATCCGGAGACAGCTGTTTCCTGGCCTTTCAGGTCTGCTGCATATTCTTTGATCCCTCATTCTGTCTATCTTCAGCAGCCTGCTGCTGATCCCCTGCTGAATCTTTTGTATTTCTGAACTGCTGGACCCTGCTGCATAATCTTCTAACTTCAGTCTATATTTCCCCTATCCAGCTCTTGTCCCTGCTGGAGATCTTCCTTTTGCTGTTGCAGCATTGTTTAATTCTGCATCTGACTGCTTGCTGAACCTGTAATATGATCTGCGGAACTGGTATATTGCCTTTGCCAACATAGTGGGTATTCCTGCATCTCCACACCCAGTATACTGCTGCTGCTAACCCTGATGCATATATTTCCTTTCTGAGTCTCGAGCATTTCTGCCTGCTGATCCAGTTAAACATCCCCTGGATTGTACTTGCTGTTGCTGAGATTTGTAACCATGCCCTTAACTGTTCCAGGATTGCAGCTGACACTTTGCATTTGAAGAACAGGTGGTTGTGTTCCTCTGGTTCCTGCTTGCACAGGTAGCACAAAGCATCCCCATTCAGAAATCCCATTCTCTGTAGTCTGTCCTTTGTTAACAGTCTATCCATTTGGGCTAGCCATAGGCAAAAGCTATGTCTAGGCATGGATATCTTTCCCCATATCAAATCTGCATGCCTGCATTTTGTCATGTTACCCTGTAGCATTCTGTATCCACTTCCAGCAGAGTATATACCATCAGAACTAAATTTCCAAACCCCCCTTGCTGTGTATTGCCCCTGGAAGTAGCTTTTGATCTTGTTCAGTTTGTTCCAGTACCAGCTGGTGCCCCATACTGGAGCATAATTCCAGATGTTAACACCTTTCAGGTACACCCCATTGATCCATCTCACCCACAGAGTGTCTTTTTTTGTTGCAATATCCCAGATATGCTTGCCATTCAGGGCTATATTGAACCATTTGCAGTTCTTGACATTAAGTCCTCCATTGTTTCTTGGTCTACATACCATATCCCACGCCACCAAGCTTGTCTTGTGTTCTGCTCAGTTGTCCCCCACAAGAAAAATCTACACTTTTGCTCCACACTTTTCAGTACTCCAGTTGGCATTATGAAGATACTAGACCAGTATACATGAATGGAGAATAAAACAGAGTTTATTAGTTGGACTCTTCCTGCATATGAAAGGTTCCTTGAAGCCAAAGTTTGCAACTTCTTTGACATTTTATCCACCAGACATTCACAATCTATTTTGCTCCATTTTGAAGGGGACAGTGGGACCCCTAGGTATCTCATGGGCAAGGTACCCTCTCTGAAGCCTGAGAGCTGTAACAGTGCATTTTTCCTTTGTTCATCCACCCCTGCTATGTAAATGTTTGATTTCTCCTTGTTTGCATAGAGGCCTGTTGCTTTTGAGAAATGATTTATGCTGTTCATCATTATGCTCACAGATGCTGTGTCTGCTTTACAGAAGCACATTAAGTCATCTGCAAAACACAGATGACTTAGTGCTAGCTCTTTGCACATGGGGTGCCAACTGAAGGTCTTGTCCATGCATGCTATTTTCAGGTTTCTTGACAGATATTCCATTACCAGTACAAATATTAATGGGGAGATGGGGTCACTTTGTCTGATGCCACGTTTAGCAATAAAGTGTCCATGTGTTTCCCCATTTATATTAATACTGAAGCTTGCTGTTTTGATGCACTGAAGTATCCAACCACTGAATTTTACAGGGAATCCATACCCTTGCAGCATTTCCTTCACAAATCCCCAGTGAATTGTGTTATATGCCTTCCTTATGTCTATCTTCATTAAGCATCTAGGAGACGATTGTTTCCTGTTATAATGCTTAATAAGGTCCTGACAAATCATGATGTTGTTGACAATGGACCTCTGTGCAACAAAGGCTCCCTGGTTGACAGACGCTAGTTCAGGGAGGACTACTGCCAGTCTCCCACACAAGATCTTGGCTATGCACTTATATATTGTATTACAGCAGGCTATTGGTCTGAAATCTGATGCCTTTTCTGGGTTTTGTATCTTCTGTACAAGGCATATGTTTGTAGCATTTACCTCCTTGAGCATTCTAGATGATTAAAAAAAATCAATTATAGCTCCAGTTACTTCTTCCCCTACAATGGGCCATGCTTCTTTGAAGAACCCTGATCCAAAGCCATCAGGTCCCGGGCTTTTATTGCAAGCAATTGCAAACATTGCCTTTCTCACCTCTTCTGTATTCACAGGGGCTATGAGGTTCATTTGTTGGTGGATGTCTAGTCTGTGACCTGCTTGGAAGTATCTGTCTTCAGCTTTTCTTGCTCTGACCCCTGTTACCCCCAGCATATCCTTGTAGAAGTTTACAAATTCTTGCATAACCAGATTCTGATCCTCCAAAAGGGTACCCTGCTGTGTCCTGATGGATTGAATTCTGTTGTTATTCCTTCTTTGCTTCATAAGTGCATGGAAGAATTGATTGTTTCCATCCCCTAATTGAATCCACTTTGCCTTGCTTTTCTGCTGTAGGAAGTTTTCAGCTGCCATGTTGACCTCATTGTATTTTTTCCTGGTCTGTGATTCTCTCTGTTGCCTTGACTCATTTAGTGGCTCATTGTTTGCTTCAATCTGTGCTTGAGTCATGTCTATCCTGGCTGTATCTGCTTGTGCCAGGATGTGTCTAAATTCATTACTATTTAGCTTTTTTAGCACTTTCCTCACCTTTTTCATTTTTTGGTACACTCTGAACATTTTTGTGCCTTGTGTTCTGAAATTCCAGGCTTGCTGCACCTTAGCTTGAAATTCAGAGTGGAGGCTCCACATGTTGAAGTATTTAAAGGGTATGGTTTTTTTTTGTGACTTCTCTATGGAGAGACAGACAGATTGGGGAGTGGTCTGAGACCCCCTCTGGAAGGAATACAAGCTCTGATTGATCTAATTCCTGGAGCCATAAACTGTTTACAAAAGCCCAATCAATTTTAGAATATACTCTCCCCCCTTTTTTATGTCTATTATTCCAAGTAAATTGGCACCCTGACCACCCAATTTCAGTGAGAAAACATTTTCCTATGCACTCTTTAAATTCCTGTATTTCTGCGTAAGTGACTGGTGCACCACCTTTTCTATTTTCAGGGTACAGTACATTATTGAAATCCCCCCCTACAAACCATGGGGTGTTGCAATTAATTGCATAATCATTTAAGTCCTTCCATAGTACTCTCCTTTCCTCCTTTTCATTTAAGCCATAAACAAAGCTCATCACAAATTCCATTTTTTTCACAACATTTACTACTTTACAGATAATCAATTGCACAGAGGAGAATAAAATATCCACATTAAAAATGCTTGGTAGCCATCTTAACCATATTCTACCCAATCTATGCTCACTGTGATTACTGTAAGATTCCCACCCTGGCATGAAACAATTTTTGTATTTTTCTAGGTTAACTAATCTGATTTTTGTTTCAAGAAAAGCTACCAACCCACAATTATTTTTTTTTGCAAAAGAGAGCAACATCTCTCTGTTTATTTGGGCCATTAAGGCCTCTGACATTCCAAATTAGTACCCTATCCATGACTATCAGTCAAGATGGGGGACTTACCATGCAGTGGCACCTCCTCTGGGTTCTGTTCTGTTTGTTGCTCAGGGTCCCCTACTGGTGCTGGCAGTTCTTTTTGTTTTTCCTGTATTTCTTCTTGATTTTGCAGAATGTCAAAACTGTTTTGCATAACAGTTTTGGCCTGTTGGACTTGTCTGTAGTAGCCTTTTCCTGTTCTTGCACCTCTTCCTGTATTCCAGGCTCTCCCTCTACCTCTCCCTGCAGGCTGCCATTGCTGATTCCTTGGGATTTCCTGCTGTGCAGGCTTTGTATGCACTTGCCCTTGTTGCACAGGTGCATACACAGTCTTTTTTTTCCTGCATTCTGCTTCACTGTGGCCATATTGTTTACAGTGGTTGCACAGAATTGGCTTCCAGTCATATTCTACTGCTTGTTCCACAATGTTTCCCCTCTCATTCTTGAAATGCACTTTCTCTGGGTATTCCTCTCCTATTTGCACTTCAATCAGCACCCTAGCATAGTGTATTCCCACTTTGAGCTCAGTATTTCTGTCTGCCATCATTGGTCTCCCAATTAGGCTCGAGATTTTGCTCAAACCCACTTCATTCCAATACTTGACATTGAGTACCCCGGGAATTTAACCCAGATTGGTACAGAGGTGAGTTCCTCTTGCTCATAGTCTATGCTTTCTGACCATGGTCTAACAATCATTGGTTTGTTATCAAAATGGTACACCCCCTCCTGGATGACTGTATCTCGTTGCTCCATGGAGTCAAATCTGACCAAAACTAGTCCATTTCTCAAACTTGCTATCTTGTTCATCCCTTTTTTTCCCCAAATTCTTCTTAGGAAACCACTAAGTACTGTAATTGGGGGTTTAGAGCCCATAACATAGCACACTACGGCTTTGTTCCAGTAATCAATTTCTGATTCAATATCCATTAAATTGATTTCCCCTACTGGTTTGCCATCATGCAAATTTGGTGCAACATAATCCAATTTAAAGCCAGCATTTTTCAATTTAGATATGTCAAATTTATCCCAAGCTGAAACCTTACCGAAATCTGTAGCTTCCTGTTGCTGTTCTTGCTCCGGTGCTTCTTCCTCCGATTCAGATGAGGTTTGTGATTTTGCCTTTTCCTTCATTTTTGACAGCCACGAATTGATCTTTTCCTGAGCTAGTTCCATTCGCTGCACGGTTTCATTTTGGATGTCCGGCGTCATTACCTCAGAATCTTCCAATTCGTCCGCAAGATTTCGCATGACTCAATCTAGGTTTTCATGATTTCTGATGTTTTTTTGTTTTGGGGTTGCAATTTTCGTGGTACAATGTTTATTCCCTGAATTCCCCGCATCGTCAATCTGAGTTTCCTTTCCCCTCTTAGCTTTTTCCTTCTTCCCCATTCGACTCAGCGCTGTTCCATTGGTGAGCTTGCGCTGGAGAGGCCGAAGCAGAGAGCATTTTTAGAGAGAGAAAGCGATGAATGTAACGATGCCAATGTTAAGCGATGCCGATGTTTTGGCCCAAAAACGGGCGACATGAGTGATATCTGAGTTCGGGAATCAAGGTGACCCTCCCGGGGCACAGGGGATCCCCTAGGGCCATAATAGAGTCCCCGATAAAATTTCGGGCGAAAAAGGCAACCGGGCCCCGGGAATGCTCTAGGGGGCGTGTTCTGGGCCATTTTACGCAAAGTTTTCGGCGTTAATATTTTCGGCCCATATCGTACGGGAGACCCCTATGGGACGTGGGAGGCCCCTACGGTCCCCTAGGGTCATGATAGACCCCTAGGAGATGGTTGGGCAAAAATGACACCCAGGCCCCGGCAAGCCGAAAATCAAAGGATATAATCCACGTTTTTTTGGCTTCCGAGATGCTCCGGACCGTAGGTGTATATTTTCACACCATATCGCACGGGACATCCCTAAGCGATATGGGAAGCCCCCAGGGTTGGTTATTTGGTCCATGATAGGCTTGTAATTGCGTTTTACGGGATGCCAATGTTAGGGTCGGAACAAGAAAAGCATGGGAGAGGGCCGGAATTTGCTACCCCCCAAGAGTGAGGAGTGAGGTCTCAAAATTATTTCTAATATTAAAGTGAGGTCTCAAAAATATTTCCCAATTTTATCGTAATTTTTCTGATATTATTTCTATTTAGTTCCTATTTTTCAGCCTATTTTTTAATTAAAAATTAAATTAAATAGCTACCTTGTGTGAAAAATCAAAAAAAATATTTTTCCGTAACTAAATAATATACTTGAAAAGTTTGAGGTGGAACTTTTGGAAAATAATTATCCAAACTCTCAAAAACCCCAATATGAAAGTTATGCACTGTCCATGTCTACTTCTGTCGGAACAACTAAACCTTATAAAACTCTTTAGGGGGTAGTTGCTTGAGAGAGTGCTTGTGGGCGAAGGAAGGCAAGCGACGCGACATGAAGCGCCTACCAGGCGCCGAGTAGTGTGAAGTCGTGCGCCATCATAGCCGGACACCCACGACACCTCGGCTCAAGCACCGGCCCCCTATGCCGGAGACGGAGGCGGTGCTGGAGACGGACGCGACGTGACGCCGCATTAAGCGCCTTCTAGGAGCCGAGTTGTGTCATGTTGCGTCCACTTGGGCGCTGTCGAGGTCGACGATGGCTTACGGTTACGATGTGGGTATAAATGTTGGACGGATGTGATCTCCTTCGGGATCGACCTATCCAGATGACGTCGGATAGATGTGATCTCCTTCGGGATGATCCAGCGAGCCGACGTCCGATGGATGTGATCTCCTTTGGGATGAGCTATCTAGCCGGCTTGTGGGTATAAAATGTCGGATTCATGTGATCTCCTTTGGGATCGAGCCATCCAGACGACGTCGGATAGATGTGATCTCCTTCGGGATGAGCCAGCGAGCCGACGTCGGAGGAATGTGATCTCCTTCGGGATGAGCTGTCTAGCCGACTTGTGGGTATAAATGTCTAATTGATGTGATCTCCTTCGGGATCGAGCCATCCAGACGACGTCGGATAGATGTCATCTCCTTCGGGATGAGCCATCGAGCCGACGTTGGATGGATGTGATCTCCTTCGGGATGAGCTATCCAGCTGGCTTGTGGGTATAAACATCGGATGGATGTGATCTCCTTCGGGATGAGCCATCAAGAAGACAGGTGGGTATAAAGTATAAATGTCGTATGGATGTGATCTCTTTCGGAATGAGTCGTCAAGCCGACGGGTGGGTATAAAGTATAAACGTCGTATGGATATGATCTCCTTCGGGATGAGCTGTCTAGCCGGCGAGTGGGTATCGAACGTCCCTTCATCGAGATTTTCACGCCGAGCGTTGTGCTCGTTGGGGTCTCCCTCGGACATCCATGGGGCTACTATGTCGTTTCGTGGGTACGTCGAGGTTGATTTTGGCGTAGTAATTG
>CM076152.1:19015000-19022500 GCA_038025085.1 Tetragonia tetragonoides
CTTGGCCGGTGGCGCTGCAGCAGCCTTGTCCCATGACGCTAGAGCACCTTGTCCCATGTGTAGACGCCAAAAAAGCGTCTTTAGATTTCTCCGCAAAAGCCTAATGATGAAAGGAGTAATTTTTAAGCTTGAACTGCTATTTTGCTTCAATTGTTTAAAATAAGGCCTCAGGTTTTCCTCAAAACACTCCTTTATTTTCATTCCATCCAAAAGCTACATTCAAGTGCTTTCCAGCGACACGTCTCATGCCTCATTCCGACCCCCGGTTACCAAGTAGCGATATAGGGGTAAAATCGTCTTTCGCCACTCAACGGTAAAACAGTCTTTTCCTATTTTGCGGATAATTAAAAATTTCCCGGAAGATAAAGACAGGCTGGATGACGTCATTATGACGTCATCCAGCTGGCTGCTGACAGCCGTCAGCGGCCCTGGAGAATGTCCCAAGGCCGCTAGCGGCGCTGCCTTTCCCTTCGGGCCCGTCTCATTTTTCAGCTCATTTTAACCCGTCCAACTCTACCTCTCCACGCCTATATAAACAACCCTCCACCCTCAGTTTAAAACACACAGTCTACAGTTGACAACCTCTATTCTCGGGAGTATTGACACCGAGCTTCCCCCTCTTTCTTCCAAACTTGAGATCTATTTTTACTATTCTTGTCAAATATAGCCTGTCTCAAGAAGCAAATTCAGTGGTTAGGGCAACTACATTGGGTCTCGTAGTCTCCTGACGAGGAATCACCTGTCTCAAGCCATATTACCTCATGACCCTACAAGGAAAGAAGAAAGTAGTCCTCTACAAACCCAGTATAGTAGTACGGTGGATCAGATCCTCACAAGCCACTAACGAACTCAAACTCCACCAGGACACGTGCCAACGAATGATAGGTCCCGCCTGGAAAAAGGCATCCCATTCAGCCAAGGACTTTTCAAAATATAGCCTTTTCCTCACCAGAAAGCTAGCAGCAGTATAAGTCTTCTTGGACCAATGCTCGCATAACCAGATTTGAAGCAGCAGGGGGCTGCTCGAGAAAGCTTGGTTAGGAAATATTTTCAACCTATCAAGCCCAATAATGGTTTCTCCTATCACTAGATGTAAAGGAGAATGTCCTTCTACCATTTGATTGACCACGAGCGGCAACGAGGCTCTACCCATGTTTGAAGATTCTGCATTAACAAACAACAGACGGTTTAAGAGGCACAGTACAAAACCTGTCTACGGTAACGCCTGAATATGACACATTTTTCAGAAGAAATTGCGAATTTTTCGCAAATTTGAACCAAGTCCACATCAGCGCCAAGAACCATGTTTTTAGCTTCTGCAGATGACAAGCCCAAAGATTTTCTGTATAGATTGCTAAAACCATCTCTCACATAAGGCACAGTTGGGGGAAGAACGTCAGGAATATTAGTGATCGCAGCAAATTCCAACACCAAAGGGCATAATTCAGAATTACCAAACTGGAAAACATGCAAGTCAGGGTCCCAATAATTCAAAGCAGAACGAAGAAGGGGCCACAATATTTTGGTTGGTTTTAAGGTTAGCAGGGCAGAAACATGGAACGGGGCTAGTTCGAATTTATCTTCTACGGTCAGATTTTTGCACCAAGCATCGAACAGATCTTCAAAGGATTTCACCATGGCGGAAAATTGGAGAAGTTTGGGAGAGCTAAAGGGATATAAAAAAGTGGTACAACATCAAGCACCCCGAATATCCTATTCATAGACAAGCACGCGGGCCGAAAAAGCATAAAAAAAAAGAGCTGTCAGCAGACTGGTCAGCGCCGCTGGCGGCCCAATCCAGCGCCGCTAGCAGCCCAGACTCTGGCCCAAGCCCGATTTCCTTTCTGCTCCGGTCCGCATTTCTGATCCAGACGACTCGATTTCAGTGCAGTTTTCAGTAGCTGCGCGGAATGACAAAGCCCGGGACTCTCTTACATTTATCTTTTTCTTTTTTTTTTTTATTTCTTTGTTTTCTTTTTTTAGGGGGTATAATATGTGTAAAATTTTGCGTTTTACTTGCATTTTTTTTACTATTCCCTAAATTTATAGCTTTGTTATACTGTACAATACATTGCATAAAGTAGATCAGACGGACATAATTGAGTCATCGTAAGATGTTCATGCATATCAAAAAAAATGTGTGTAAGTGTTACACTCAAAACGGGAGTTCAAAAACCAATGTTCACAAAGCGGTCCAACATCGTTCAACTAGTCGCCACTGCCGGCCTCATCATCAACGGACGGCCCTTGACCGTAGTGTCCGGTCGAGTCAGGGAAAGAAGAGCTATATATGGGCCTACTGTTCTCAGGCCTCATTTCCTGCCCATCATGCGTTGGAGCCCGCATAGGGGTACCTGCCCGAAACCCCGAGGCAAATAAGCTCGCTGTGACTGGCAAAATCCATAGCGGCATCCTGATGAGAAGGCCCAGCATATGACATATCCCACCCAGGGGCGTTAGCCCAATCTCGAGCCGAGGGCGTAGGAGCAGGAAACCTATCGAAAGAGGGCCGGAAATCAATAGGAGAGAACATCTCCAAAATATATGGGACAGAAGGTCCGGGCACCTCGTCAACAGGAGGACTGGTCACCACCACAGGAGGAGAACGAGCAATGGATGGTCTGCTTGCTGAAGAAGCCCTCGCTGCAGAAGACTGGCGGGGTCTTACCGAAGATGAAGACTGAGACATCTGTAGATGGTCGAAAATGTTAAGTTAAGCACTTCACTTAGCTAAAACAAAAGAAGAAGGGAATTTACTTACATCAATGTTCTTGGACCGAGAACTCTTCCCCTCGCCCATCGCTCGACCATAGCCTTTCTTCAACAGGTGTATAAGCTTGAATACATGAGAAGTCTGCTCCCGGTTCAACTACGAAAGAGAGAGAGAGTCATAAAATAGAGTCAAAAACTCAAAACAGACACAAGCATAAAAAAATAAGAGAAAGATGACTCACCCTCGTGCAACCATCGGGCAAAGGTAGGCCCTCCACCGCCTCTCCATCAGCAATATCGAGAGGGAGCTCCTCCACTATACGCCGTCCTCTCTCTCCTAGATACCTCACCTCGTTAGTTGGCAAGGTCACACTTGGGGGCTGACCCCGAGAAGCTCTAGAACGAGACCTCTTAGGGCCCGGAAGAGCTAGACGATCCGCCTGCAGGACACAAAAGTTAGTATATTGGGCAAACAATTTAAAAACACAGACAAATTTCTTACCTCAGAAGTAAGGTTCGGCATCAGGCGATCCAAGCAATAGGCGAGACACATGGTCGTCTGGTCCAAACCAACGACCTCCCGCATAATAAACTCCTGCGCCGCCCTACCACGGTTCACAACCAGGTCCCGCCCACTCAGGCCGCGCAGATAAAACATGGTCAAAGAAGGATTCTCCGGAACCAGGTGAGTACCCAAGGAGGGGTAGACCAATTGAGTCAAGCGATCCCCCTGATACCATACAAAGCTGAATGGTCCCTCAAAGACTACTCGTAGAGAAGATACCCTTAAAGACTCTAGGGTAATAAGGGGAGGAACCCCAGGAATCTCGTCAAAGGCGGACCATGACACCTGCAGATTACCATATAAAAATTCATTCACACAAAATGAACAAAAGAACGCACAGATCAACAAGCGACGTACCGTGGACACAGCATGGCTCTCAAAGGTAGCCCGGAAATGCTCCAGGGAAGTGAACGGATGGGTGTCCCTACCAACCCATCGGGAGCCTAAAGGAAACATCCTCAAACCAGGGCGATGAGGACCGAAGGCTGGAAAGTACTCAAAGAACCACAGCTGCCACACAAACAAATACCCAAGCTAAGGCGACTTCTCTAGTTGAAGACATACGCAAAACAGAAGTATAAACAAAAAAATGGAAAGTCTACACTCTAAGATTCTCCATGGGCCCGTGATAGATGTCCTCTCACTCGTCTCCTTAGGCCTACAAGCCCGACCACACCACTTCACCAAAGAAGCATAAGCGGCTCCACCAAGGTTGTACAAACGCACCTTGGACAAATCCTCCAAACATGTCAAGAAACCGACTTGACACACGCTCTTCTTCAGAGCAAAGATCGTCAACCCCAGCAAGCAAGCCAGGAAGTTGCGATCCCTTTGATCTTCCGTGAGCCCCTGCGCAGACGCGGCCTCCCACAATCGCGACAAGGAAACCCGATCCTGGTCAAAATGGGCATATACAAGCCCGTAAAGATCCGACAAAGTGTCACTCTGTTGCCAATAATCCGCGTCATACTGGATACGATGCCCTTCAAAAGACAACCCCGTCAGCACAGCAAACTGATAAGGGGTAGGAAACATCTCCCCCACAGGTGTATGGAAAGTGTTCGTGGAATCCCAAAACCTCTCTAGTAAACCCCGGGCAATAATCCTAGTATCCCCCGAGTGACAGGCAGGGATAACAGTCAAGAAATCAGCGAGACCTGAGTCCAGTACCAAATTCCTGGCCCTCTCCAAAATGGTACCCAAAAGCATAGACCAATGGGAAGTAGTCCGATGAGCCTGCAGCATAACCCCAATACCCTAGCCAAGCCAAAAAAAATTTCTCAAATACCCAATACACCACAAATACAGCTAAAATAAATTTCACCACAAATTATATACAACTAACCACCAATCCAGTACAAATCCCAATTTATTCGTGTGCCGAAGCACTAACAAATCCAAATTTTAAGTTCAAATATACTGAACACAAAAAAAGTTGAGTCAGAAAACGTACCAGCTCTGGGTCAGATAAATTACTCTACCTAGTCGGCAACAGAACACTGCGGTTCCAAACGCCAGGCGGGCGCAAGTCTAACCGCATAAAAGAATCCTGGTATAGTCGAGCCCCATCCGCGTGACAAGTCGGAGGCTTTCGGGTAGAAGGCAACCCGGTACAGAAAAGGCTCCGGTCATACTCCTCATCACCCATAGGACGCTTCACTTTATCCGCGGGAGCCATGGGAGTACTATGATGTTTTCTCTCTCTACGAGTGGGAAAATAAAAGTTTCAGATTCGCAAGCTACAATCACCCATTCAACAATCCAACCCAAAATTCAGCAACTAGGCGGAAAAATAAGCAAGTTCAAGACAAAAGCCGAAGAAAACGGACAAGAATCGACTTACCTCAAGTGGAGTGAAGCACTCAACAATGGAGGACCTTCAACCCAAAGCTCTCAACAATGGCTCGGGTGAGGAAGAAGCGGAAAACGCGAAAAGAGGAGAGAGAAAGCGCCGAAGCGCTTTTGATTTTCTCAAGCCCAGCGCCGCTAGCGGCACTTGCCAGAGCCGCTAGCGGCCTCGAACCCAAGCTGACCCAAGGCCCCTTTTTCAGTCCAGAGTTCGTTATTACAGTTCATCTCGCGGCAATATCATACGCGCGGGAGCAAAGCCCTCGGGCCCAGAAATTCAAAATTCGACAGTTGGTCCATTTTACTGTACCAACTATTTACAAGTAAAACTAACCTATTTATTTTTGCAGGTCCTAAAAACAGAAACATGGATGTACACAGCGACCCTCGACCCGAGCGTCCAATTGATTTTTGCAGGTCCTAAAAACAGAAACATGGATCTACACGGCGACTCTCGACCCGAGCGCCCAATTTATTTTTGCAGGTCTTTAAAAACAGAAACGTGGATCTACACGGCGAATCTCGACCCGAGCGCCCAATTTATTTTTGCAGGTCCTAGAAACAGAAACGTCGACCTACAAAGCGGCGACTCTCGAACCGAGCGCCTGCGTTATTTATTTTTGCAGGTCCTAGAAACTTTAACGTGGATCTACAATGGGGCGACTCTCGACCCGAGCGCCTAAAATATTTCATAGGCTTTAGTCAATGATCGCTTAAAGCGGTTATACTGTCCATTGTTTTTTATATGTTTCAGTCAATGATTGCTTAACCTTTTGCATTTAAACTGTTCATATGTTTTAAACCATTTTACAGCCGTCATTTTGATTGCGCTGTCTCGTCGACCTTTTCGTTTCTTATGCAGGGACGGACTCTCGGCATCCGCCGAGTGGTGCTTAGTCACTGTTTGCTCGATAAAGCATTTGTACTATTCACTCTCATGTTACTAACCATTTTTGCAGCCGTTATTTGTAATCACGCTATCCCGTTGACTTTTTCGTTTCTCGAAAAGAGACGAAATCTCGACATCTGCCGTGCGGTGTTTAGTCACTGTTTGTCGAAGCACTCTATGTTGATCATCGTCAAAGTATTGCTAGCTTTTTCATTCACTCTGAATACAGGTCCTCAGCAGACGTTTAGGCCAGCTATCTTGCTACTATTAACCTTTATGTTTCTCTTGTGTTCACAGGGATGAAATCTTAGCACACTACGAGCATGTTCCAACACAGGTTTGTCTTCACATGCATGCATACTGTATAATCTTAGCACACCCCGTTGCACATCAGCATCCTTCATGTCGCCTTCGGAGTACTTTGATCTTCACTTTTACTCAAGCTCGATCAAAGTGGGGGCTTCTGTAGACGCCAAAAAAACGTCTTCAGATTTCTCCACAAAAGCCCGATGATGAAAGGAGTAATTTTTAAGCTTGAACTGCTATTTTGCTTTAATAGTTTAAAATCAGGTCTCGGGTTTTCCTCAAAACACTCCTTTATTTTCATTCCATCCAAAAGCCCCGTTCAAGAGCTTTCCAACGACACGTCTCATGCCTCATTCCGATCCCCGGTCGCCAAGTTGCGATATAAGGGTAAAATCGTCTTTCACCACTCAAGGGTAAAACAGTGTTTTCCTATTTTGCGGATCATTAAAAATTTTCCGGAAGATAAAGACAGGCCGGCTGACATCATTATGACGTCATCCATCTGGCTGCTTACAGCCGTCAGCGGCCCTAGAGATTGTGCCAAGGCCGCTAGCGGCCTTGTCCAGCGCTGCTAGCGGCGCTGCCTTTCCCTTAAGGCCCGACTCATTTTTGAGGCCTGCCTCATTTTCAACTCATTTTCACCCGTCCAACCCTACCTCTCCATGCCTATATAAACAACCCTCCACCCTCAGTTCAAAACACACAGTCTACAGTTGACAACCTCTATTCTCGGGAGTATTGACACCGAGCTTCCCCCTCTTTCTTCCGAACTTGAGATCTGTTTTTACTATTCTTGTCAAATATAGCCTGCATCGTTTGTTCGAAAATGGATAGCGTTGAAGCGCGCAACCAATACCCGGCCGTCGGGGCAAGTGCCAGGCCCCGACGAGTAGGAGGGCGCGGCGGTCGCTGCAAAACCTGTGGCGCGAGCCAGGGCGAAGCGGCCATCGGTGTAGATCTTGGTGGTAGTAGCAAATATTCAAATGAGAACTTTCAAGGCCGAAGAGGGGAAATGTTCCATGTGAACGACACTTGCACATGGGTTAGTCGATCCTAAAAGATGGGGGAAGCTCGTCCGATAGAGTGTTTCGCGCGAGCTTCAGAAAGGAATCGGGTTAAAATTCTTGAACCGGGACAGGGCAGTTGACGGCAACGTTAGGGAGTCCGGAGACATCGGCGA
>CM076152.1:19045000-19052500 GCA_038025085.1 Tetragonia tetragonoides
CCATGCATGTGCAAGTATGAACTAATTCAGACTGTCAAACTGCGAATGGCTCATTAAATTAGTTATAGTTTGTTTGATGGTACCTGCTACTCGGAAAATCGTAGTAATTCTAGAGTTAATACGTGCAACAAACCCCGACTTCTGGAAGGGATGCATTTATTAGATAAAAGTTTGACACGGGCTTTGCCCGTTTCTCTGATGATTCATGATAACTCGACGAATCGCACGGCCTTTGCGCCAGTGACGCATCATTCAAATTTCTGCCCTATCAACTTTCGATGGTAGGATAGTGGCCTGCCATGGTTGTGACGGGTGATGGATAATTAGGGTTCGATTCTGGAGAGGGAGCCTGAGAAATGGCTACCACATAAGAGGAAGGTCGCAGGCACGCAAATTACCCAATCCTGACACGGGGAGGTAGTGACAATAAATAACAATACCGGGCTTTTTGAGTATGGTAATTGGAATGAGTACAATCTAAATCCCTGAACGAGGATCCATTGGAGGGCAAGTCTGGTGCCAGCAGCCGCGATAATTCCAAGTTCAATAGCGTCTATTTAAGTTGTTGTAGTTAAAATGCTCATAGTTGGACCTTGGGGTGGGCTGACCGGTCCGCCTAGCGGTGTACACCTGTCGTCCTGCTCCTTCTGCCCGCGATGCGCTCCTGACCTTAACTGGTCGGGTCGTGCCACCGGCGCTGTTACTTTGAAGAAATTAGAGTGCTCAAAGAAGGCCTACGCTCTGGATACATTAGCATGGGATAACATCATAGGATTCCGGTCCTATTGTGTTAGAATTCGGGATCGGAGAAATGATTAACAGGGTGTAGACACCCTAATCGGATCTCATCCCCTTACACTGCAATGCTCGATGATGATGGTAATGGATTAACATAGACGTAAGTAGAAGAGGACATTGCTCGGAAATGTAGACCAAATTCCTTGAAACCTCAGTCTTTGGATAGCCCTTGTTATAAGGATTCCAACGCCTTTCACCTTGACTCAATCAGGTTCCCAGATAAAGAGATATCGTGTCTCGAAGATTTAGGTCAAAATCGCTCCATCCCGGCCCGTTGGGCCAGCCCAAGGGCAATTTCGTAATTTACAGAGAACAAAAAGTCAAAAACCTAGTCACGCGCGCGCCGTTAGGCCTGGCGCCCTTCGCAGGCTCCTCAGCAGTGAGCGCGTGACAGCGGGGGCTGTTTGGCCAGCCCCTGAGTTTCAGCGGCCAGCCGTTGAGTGCCAGCGGCCGCCGCGGGCCTCAGCTGCCCTCCGTGTGGCCGCTAAACCCAATTTTTAACTGGGCCAAGTTTTTGGCGCCGGGCTTTCGGCCCTAGGTCCCTAAATCCGTCCCCCAACTCTATAAATACTCCCTTTCACCCTCTTCTGTGGGAGGTCAGTCACTTCATAATTTTGAGAGCATTGAGAGCACATATTTCCCCAAATTCAGAAATCTGATGATCCAAGCAAGCAATACACCTAGCCTAGCACCCAAGATCGAAGAGCAATCCCAATTCTACTAGTCCCGTTAGAATAGAACGTCCAGGTTAACCATCTTGAGGGCCTAATTCTTTATTAAATCTCTTATTTTACCGTTTATTAATCATGTTTTATTTAGCTTTTGATTATGGTTGAATAAATCTGCATGCCTTTGATTTTGTATCTAATTATGCATGATTAGTTAACATAAAGATTGAGTCTTTTTATTAGTTTATGCAAGTTTGCATCTTTTTATAGTTTTTGCATGCATATAGTAGCCTCTTAGGTTTATTTTAGCATAAAGTTAGCACCTTTGCATTATTAATTATTCTTTTGAAGATACTAACGGTTTTATTGATGTGCATATGCAATATTTAGCGCGTTTAGCAAGTTGGTAGGTTGGAGCGTTAATTTAATGCTTTATATCATGTTTATGCTTGTTAATAGTATGCATATAAATTGGATCTAAATCGTGCAAAGTGATAACGTAGGTAATTTGGTTGCTCTCAACCAGCCTAGTTAATTTAGGACTATTGGACGACCGGATTTGTATGGAACCATCTAGCATAAATAAATATTTGACATGGATAAGCTTAGTAGAGGCCATTAATACGGGCGATTTAGATAGGATTCGTTTTTGTTTATTTCGTACCTACATCCCCGAACTCAATACTTAGTCCCCATGGGCATGAGTCAATTACCAATAGGAATTGGGGTGCACTTTTGATGATTTCCAATTGTTTCCTTAAAAATTGGTGGCGGCTTCTTATTTGCAAATTATTATTCTTTATAATTAATTTGAATTGCATGCATATATTTAAGAACCTTTAATTCCAACTAAATATTTCAATTAAGCACCGGGAAAGGCGAGGGTTCATAAAGTGGCGACTCCACTGGGACTTAATAAGAGGATGTAATTCGAACACTTATCCATGTCAATAATTTATTTTTAGCTATTTGGTTCAATTACCATACGTGTTTATTTTCTTTGCCTTTTTTGCATCCATATCATTCATATTGCATGCATTATCTTTGCAAGATATTGAAAGACATCACCACACCATTATGGGATCTACCCTTGGGAACATTGTTTATGACTTAGGCCAGTGACCCACTCGGCCCGAATTACCTTTGCACATAGTCGTGTTCCACCCCATGACATTTACATGTTTCCATTCGAGATGTGTAAAACGGGACGTCTAGTCTTACTATGCACCCCATAGATGAAAAAACACATCTGGTTGTGGGTTACCTTATCCAACCACAGTTTGTGTCAAACCACTGCATTATGTCTCACAGTTCATATCAAAGTGCTAACTGCTTTATTTGCTATATTATTAATTCTTTCTTTTTGAGTCCTCGTTAAGGAAGGTTTCCCTTTTGTTACTTGTTCAAATAGAGTCTAAAATCTTATCTTTTTAGGAAGTAGAATCCCTTTACGACTCCGACGATGCTGGTGACCATGTTAGGAAGACGTTCCTTTCCATCAGAATTAGATTGCATGCAAATAACATATTCCCGACAATGATCTTTCACTAAATAAAAAAAAGAGTCCAATTTAATTCCATATCCAAGTCAACAGTATTTCTCTTTTTCTAAAATTAGGGAGTTTCATCCCCATAAGCAAGTGAAGAGTATCTATAATTCTAATAGAGTCGAAAGATCATTGATTAGAATATGCTATTTACATAAAATCGCGTCTTACCCAAAAAGATCCCCATGTTGAGGATTAATACTAGATTCTCTTCCCACATTTGTTTTAAAATAAATTTTTTATTATTATGTGGAGATTCCCATTTATTTTCTATTTTCTTAAACGGGCCTTTTTCATGTCCAGAATTGGTAGAAGTAGAGATCCTGGTCCTAGGGAGTGGGAGAGAGACGAGTCCAGCAAGAGGTTAGTCCGCAAATTATCGTTCGAACCTTCACCACAAGCACAGTTCGTGGGCCCTGTTTGGCTCGATTACCTTCGCACACTGCCACTGTCACCTCAAACCTCGTCATCCAATTCACCTAAGACGGTTATGTTTGGAGACGCCGAGAGAAGCGCTAACCAAAAGATGGATGACCTTTTAGCCCAAATGGTCTCCATGAATGCTAGAGTCATTGATATGGAAGCCCGTGTCGCCAAGTTGGATCCCCCTAATAGAGATGAAGACGAGTCCAAGCCCGATGGGGAAAGGGCCGAACCCTCCACTAAAGAGGTGGAAGAGCTTTAAGCCAAGCTAAGCAGGCTTGAATCCGTCTTAGGTATGAGTCGGGCCTTCAGCGACATGACCATTAATTCTGAGGGCTATGCTCCCCACATTAAGGGATAATTGCCCACCAAGTTCTCCATGCCTGAAGTTCCCACATTCAAAGGAACCAATGATCCACAAGATCACATTAGAGCTTTTACTACTAGATTGGGCCTTAGAGGCATTGAACAAGAGTTGTATGTTCACCTCTTTCCCCAAACCTTTGATCCTGCTGTCAGGGCCTGGTTCTTCAAGCTGCCCACCCAAAAGCTGGAAAAATAGGAAGATCTATCCACAGTGGTCCTTCAGAGATATGCTGACAATGTCTTGCCGCCCATGACATTAAGAGAGCTGGACATTACCAAGCAAGGAGACAAAGAAGGATTCACTAGCCTCGTGAGAAGATGAAGGAATAAGGTCGTTGAGATGATTGATCGCCCATCTGAAAGGGATCAAATCCGCATGCTAGTCTAGAACTTGGCATCTGAATAACGTGAACACATGAAGTTTCAACCCATAACCACCTATGCTCAATTAACTGAAGCGGGCATGGCCATTGAAGATGACCAACTCCAAAGGAGGAAGAACAAAGTCACTTACAACAACAACACAAGTGGATATAGAGACAAGAAATACACCGGTACCAACCATACCTCCACTAGTAAAGGAAATGAAGTGAATACCATAGCTGATAGGCGCCCAAGAAGGTATACTCCCCTCGGGATGACCTATGCCAAGGCTCTAGATAAGTTGATCAAAGGAGACTATCTACACCCGATCGGGCCTACCCCCGATCCACCTGTAGAGAAAACGTCACCATATTGGAATGAGTCCTCATTCTGCAAATATCACAGGAGGCGTGGGCACGATACTGAAAAGTGTTACACCCTTAAGGATAAAATCCAAGACCTGTTTGACAATGGCACCTTACCATTGCCTAAAGATGCACCACCACCCAGTAAAACGAAAATCCGCTTGGGAACTCTTTTGCTATTGACATAGAAGAAGGATTCGATCCCTCCCATTTAATCACAACTAATGGACAGGCTATACCACCATACCCAAGCCCAAGATCCACGCTCGATGTCTGCGGCCTTTGGGATAGCGATGAGGAAGATAATGGGGCATATACTTATCCAAAAGATGTGTTGACTCCTCAAGTCCATGACATAACCAATGGCAAAGCCTGGTATGATATCTCCGACTATGAGAAGGAAGAAGATGACAAAGCTCTGAATTATCTTACGAGATCGGGACGCCAATTCAGGCCCGAAAACATCAATATGGATCCATCTCAAATCCAACCCGTAGAGTCTGTAGCCATCCCCAACAGGGATTCAACCCAAAGGGAAACGGCGATAGAAGATGATGGGATCAATATCCTCAAGCAACTGCAAATAACAAAAGCCGACATATCCATATGGCAACTATTAACCACTTCTATCACTCATAGAAGGGCCGTGCTGGAGGCCTTGAACGCAACCACCATTTCACCAAATGCCACTCCTAAAGAGGTAGTCAACCTCCTAATCCAAGGAAAGTCATCCACGCCGATCACCTTTTCTGATAAAGACCTTTCACCCGAGGGTATTCACCACAACAAGGTCCTTTACCTTACTGTAATCTGTCAACAGAGACAAGTCCCTATGACTTTGGTCGATAATGGCTCGGTTGTAAATGTATGCCCCTTGAGGACCGCTGAGCACCTCAAAATAGACTGCAACAACCTCGCGCAGTCCGCACAAGGGTTAAGGGCCTATGATAATTCCAAAAGAAATGTATTGGGTACCTTCTCCATGAATATCAATATCGGGCCCATTGAGAAAATGGTCAAATTCCATGTGATAGACATTTCGGCTACTTTCAACTTACTCCTGGGGAGGCCCTGGTTACACGATTTAAATGCTGTAGCCTCAACTCTGCATCAAAAGGTGAAACTATCCTTGGCAGGATCCACCTTGGAGGTCTGCGCTGATACTATGGTAGCCCAGATTGAGAAAGCTCCTGTCCTAAAGATAGAACATAATGAGCAAGATGAAGAGCTATGGGGTTTTGAGAAGATAGCCTTCATAGAAATAATAGAGCCCACACTCAATGTGAATGCTTTACTCAGAAAACAAGGTCACTTCCCAGATGCAGGCACCACTTTGGGCCCTCATCCCAAGGTAGCTCAAGCCTTTTGAACACCAAAATCAAAAATGACTTATTTGGGCTAGGCTACAGGCCCACAAGGCAAGAAGTTAAGACCTACATATCCAAAGTGATGGCTAAGAAAAGGGCCCTTGCAGCTAACAAACCCATTACACATAACATGGATCCTTATCCCCTCACCCTCAACAGGCAGTTCCTTCAGGAAGGCGACCCATACCCTTACTACGGATTCCCTGAACCATACACGATAAACGGGATCCTAATGCTAGGCTTTGAGGTGTTTCAAGGCTGCTTCCTCATGAGCGAAGACACACCCGTACCTCCCAATGAGGGCCAATCCACTAAAGATTGGGCTAATGACATGGCACCCAATGACTTTGGGCTTTTATTTGGTGAAGAGCGTCGTCAGTACGACGAGACCACTACCAAACTTCCCCTTACTGTGCTTTTCAATGAAGGATTCGACCCAACCAAACTGATTGCCCCAATCGGGCCCGACCGCACCGCCTGGAAGCACGAGACGAATTGGACTCCAGTCAAGGGTGCCAAGTACAAGTTCACCATCCGCAACGGCCCTACAGGAGGGCCCAATTCCGATTCCGAGTCTGATTCTGAGTCCGAGTCTGATTTTGAGTGTGTTATCCTAGAAGTGTCGGGTAGTCCACCCCAGGCTATTCCTAAGGTCCTTAGCGATGACCTCATTGATGTATTGTCCGCTTCTATTAATATTATGAACGTCGATTTTGCTTACTCGGATTGCCTCACCGCTAATAATTCAGAAAATATAACGGAATTGCCGAAAGAAGTTATTAAAGCACTAATCGAACATGAGCGAAAGACTTCAATAGTCGAAGAAACGGAGACAATAAACATTGCAACTAATGATGAGTCTCGCCACGTGCAAATTGGCTTGTCTTTAACATCTAATGAACGCGAACAATTCGTAACACTCCTAAAGAATTATACGGATCTTTTCGCCTGGTCCTACAAGGACATTTCAGGCATAGAACGCCAAATTGCTCAGCATACCATTCCACTAAACCCCGACTGCAAACCAGTCAAACATTTCTAGAGGCCGGCTTCATAAGAGTGGGCTCTTAAGAAGAATGAAGCCAGAGTGGGCTCTTAAGATCAAGGAGGAAGTCCAAAAACAACTAGAAGCCGGCTTCATAAGAGTGGCCAAGTACCCCGATTGGGTAGCCAACATTGTCCCAGTTCCCAAAAAAGGATGGACGGGTCCGAATGTGTGTAGATTTTAGGGACCTAAACAAAGCATGTCCAAAAGATGACTTTCCCTTACCTCACATAGATGTCTTGGTAGACAACACTGCTGGACATACCCTTCTATCATTCATGGACGGGTACGCAGGATATAACCAAGTCCTAATGGCCAAAGAGGACGAAGAGAAAACCACTTTCATCACACAGTGGGACAGTTATTGACTCAACACCGGGAAACTTACCAGGTCCAGACATCGTAAGGATTGACAGACTGAGAGCTCTTTCTTGATTCTATGGGTGGTGGTGCACGGCCGTTCTTAGTTGCTGGAGCGATTTGTCTGGTTAATTCCGTTAACAAACGAGACCTCAGCCTTCTAACTAGCTATGCGGAGTCATACCTTCGCAGCTAGCTT
>CM076152.1:19057500-19072500 GCA_038025085.1 Tetragonia tetragonoides
TAAGAAACCAAGCTGTGGGGGCAAAAGTGTCATTTTGGGTGATATATTCAAATCTCCTGGGCTTCCAACGGTCGAGAAATGCAATCCCGCGCGAAATTTGAACTTGTGGGCCCACCCCGAGAGGGGAAACGCGAAAATTGACTCGGCGGCTATGCGCAGGGCCGCCCGAGCGCTTGGCGGCCTTTACGGGCTCGCTCGGCGGCTCAATTTGCCGTGCGAAGGCCACGAGAGGGGGCTGCCAGGCCAGGCGACTCAGCCGTGGAGGATGGGCAGCTGGGCCGCTGAGCCTAGGCGGCCTTGAACCTGGTCGTCGGCCCGGTTCAGAGACGCAAAAACGGGTATTTTGTGTGGGAGCCGAGGTTTTGGGTCATTTCTTCCCAAAAATTCGAGACTCTCTCTCTCCACCTCCATTGTTGTTCAAACCTCATTTCTTGCTTAGATTTGCTTCTTTCTTCTTGGTTTTGCATAATTTGAAGTTTATTAGTGATTTCTCACAAATTTGGGGTGAATTTGAGAGTGGGTTTTTGAAACGCTTGGAGAGAGAAAAACCCAATTCCTCCATCTTTGCTTGTTTGTCTTGCTAGCTTGTTCATCTTTCTTCATGGCTCCTAGATTGGCGAAGAAGTGAAGTAGAAGGGCCGAGGTTCGGGAGGAGGTTGAAGTAATTGACATCTTCACCAAAGCTTTTCCCTCTCATGTCAAGCCTTCCAAGAGGAAGCCCAATGTGGCTTTTCCTCAAGATAGGTATACACGGTCGGATAGGATGCCCGACCTTGTATGGGATCGGTCGGAGTTGCTCTTTCGACCGGAGACTCACTTGAGTTCCCGCGCTTCCAAGTTTGTGGTAAGCCTCAAACTTTGAATTCATAGTTTTATGCATTGAATTTTAGTTTACATGCTTTGCCTTGAGTAGAATTGTGTAGAGATGTATGCAATTGTCAAGTTTGTAGCGCATGTGATCTTGCGCGGCTTGAACGAACTTAGAAACATGCTTAGGATTTGAACATTTGGTTGAAATATGAACCTAAGGGGTTGCAAATTGATCATAGGAACCCAATGGGAATTTGAAGCCCCATGGTAATTATGGCTCTTCGATGAAGCTTTTTAAGATTTTCCCAAAGAGGTGCAAAGCGCAGTTTTGGGTGCGGGGTTTTGGCCCCTTTTGAAGGCGGAGAACTCGGTTGAGCGAGTCAAGAGGTGCATTGTCCGCTTGTCCTTGGAGCGTTTTTGGGATACTAGCAACACGTTCCACTTCCCTAATGGGGAGATGATGATCACTCCGTCGGAGTTTCCTATATTGACAGGGGTGCCTTGCGTGGGTACGCCCATTGTGTATGACGTTTCCATTCGGAAGCGTAAGACGGAGATGGTGGAGTTGTTTGGCCCTTGCGGGAACACCTGGGGTCATCATTATCGTCCCTATAGCGATCTCTACGCTTCTTTGACTGATGCGAGGTACAAGAGAAATACCTTGGTGGAGCAGAAGGCGAGGATGTTTATCGCCTACCTCCTTGCTACCACCATCTTTGGTGACAAGGGAGAGCGTATCCATGCTATTTACCTCTCTAGCTTGTTGGACTGGGAGAGGGTGAGAGAGTACAACTGGGGGTTGCCGGGCTACGCCAACGTCTAGAGGTGCATGCGGTTTGCTTGCCGCGTGAATGATGAGGGATACAAGCAGTCGACTCTTCCTCAAGTGAGCTTGTGCGGGATCTGGAAGGCCTTGCAGGTGCGTTTTGCCTTTTGTATCTATTTTGGTGATTTGCATGATTTAAGTGTATGGTGCTTAATTTCATGTCTCGATGTAGCCTTGGTTCTTTGAGCATTTCCCCGACATGGTGCCTACGGGCTGGGAGTTGGATTTCCCGGTCTGCAGGGCGTGGCGTCATAGGGGTCCAGCGCCTTATCAGACTCTTCAGCAGTACAGGGAGGCCCTCCTTCGCCTAGATTGGCACAAGGTAACGCAACTTTGCTTTTTATTGCATGGATTGTATTTCTTGGTGTGGAAATATCTTATATTGCATGTTTGTGTAGATTGACTACTTCCCTTGGGCGAAGTACCACGGGTTGGCTCCGGATGCTGTCCTTTCGTCCAGGGTCATAGACCGCCAGAGGATCCTGATTGCGGGTCTGTTTTCCTTTGAGTGGTATTTGGGAGAGCGGATCTTCCGTCCGGTTTATCCTGACGTGGCGGGGCCGAGGATTCCCTTGGATCCTCCCTCGACCATGTTCTTGGTGAGGTGCTTCTCTCGCGAGCATGTCACGGAGGCCATGGTGGGCTCGGATGCTATGCGGTATTTGAGGGAGCCTGCGGAGGACCTTGCGGGGCACTACGAGCAGTACTGTCGTGATCGCCTCATGCCTTCATTGGTGGGTTTGAAGGTAAGAACTCTCTATTTGTCGTTCTATGCCTTTCTTGCTTTGTTGGTTTGCTAACCAACTTTGCTTTGTAGGAGCCTCGGGTTGATGATGTTGATGTGGACATCCCGGATATGCGGGTCCGAGGTCGGGATTATGGAGGGAAGGAGTTTTGGGGTGAGGTCCCGATGACGAAGGACCTTGATGAGGAAATCCAGGGCCTTCCTCTCCCAGTTGGGCATCCAGGGGTAAATTTGTAATTTTACCTGTTGCATGTGATTTTTACAGCTTTTATGCTTGTATTAACTTTTCTTTGCGCAGCTTGACCGTGAGCAGACCGGGAAGGTCTTCAAGATGATGCATGCTATGAAGTCTTGGATTTCTCGAGCTCTCTCGAAGGGCACTTGCTCCAGCGCTGACTTGGATAAGGTAAACATCATTTGCATTTTCAAAGTTGTATGCTTTGAGAAATCTATCTTATATGTTTTGTGGGTTGCAGGTTGAGTATCGTCTACCCCTTCCTCGTCGGTCGCGACAGGTGGTATTGTCGGATGATGAGGTTGTGAGCTCGCCTGAGCGTAGTCTTTCTCGTGAGGGGAGCCCTCGGAGGGAGAGTCCTCGGAGAGAGAGGGAGCCGGTGCATCGGACGGATCGTCCTGGTGGGAGCAGGATGACTCAGTTTGTGGAGCCTACTCCTATGCCTATGCCGATGTATCCTTCTTATCCCGGGTATGCGGGGTATGCTCCTTATCGTCGTCTTTACTACCAGCCCCCTGTTCCTGCTCCTATGATGCCTACCATTCCTCCTCGTTCTTCGTGGGGGTATGATTCGAGTTATGCTGGAGAGGGGTGCTCGTATCGGGAGCGTGCCCGACATTCTTCCTTTGACCCTGGCCAGCTGGCAGCGTCGATCTTTGGTGATGAGCTACGGAGGTCGGAGGATCATTTTGAGGTGCTCCGCTCGGATGCTGATGCGGGTGATGATTTTTATGACAATGTACTTGTATGAGATACATTCTTGAACATTTGTATTGAACAAAATATTCGGACTTCCTTTGTAATATATTGATGTTTTATTGGTCTCTGCATATAATTAAGCTAATGCAAATGCACATGTAGTCAACCAGAAAGCGCAAGTAATAGCCATGTAGCAAAAAAATTGTACATCCATAACAGTTAAAATTGGGTGTACCCTATCCCCCTAAAAAAATGAAAAAAAAAGGGGTGCAAAAATGAAATAAAAATAATAAGTATAAAGGGAAAAATAAAATAAAAAAAGATGATCATCCAAAAAAGAAATAAAGAAATTGTGGAGTTCCCATAAATAATTAAGGAAATAAAAGAAAAAATAGTAATAATAGAAGAAATAGGAAACTAAGCCAAATTGGAGTCTAAAACGGTTAAGGAAAGTGGCCAAAACCGGGTAGAAGAGTGTTGTCTCGAAAAAGAGGCTCGGCGGCCAAAGGAGGGTGCTCAGCGGGTGACGCGAAGGAGCGGGGGTTAAAAGTGGGGTCGCCAGGCTCAGCGGCTGGGCCGCGGAAGCCGGGCGGCTGGCCGCTGAGTTTCGGCGGCTGGCCGTTGAAGGTCAACGGCTGGGCCGTTGGGCCTTGGCTGCCCTGCCGCTGAACCCTTTTCTTCGACGGGTTGCCTTATTTTCATCTTTTTTCACGCGAGCCCTATATAAGCCTTGGGTTAGTCCGATTTTGGGACATTACCTTTTATAACTCCATAGCAATAGAGAGCTTTTTAGAGAGAGAAACCTCCAATTAATATAGAATTCAGCCATGACAAGTTTTGAAGTAAGGTTCGATACGTGGTTGCAATCTATGACCCCTGAAGAGAGGATGAGACTTGTGCCCTTTCACTTGAATGCCCTCTTCCATCTGAAGTAAGTTCAAATTGTCTAGAACCTTCTTGAGGCTGCGGTTGAAATTTAAGATGACAAGCTTCATGTTTTTAGATTCGGGTATAACGAACTGTGTCCTCTTCCCGAAGAATTTTCCGCCATAATTGGCTTCTCTCATGATCAAGCTCCTGCAACTGCATGGCTTGGGGCCAATCTTGAAGGCTACTATAAGAGGTATCTTGGTTTATCCCCAACACAAGCCTCTTCTGTGGCTAGAACCGGTGAACTAGACCTTAATGGCCTGATTGACATCTTTTTCCCTAAGGTAAGGGATGATCATAATGATACATATTATAGGCGTGCTTTTATCTTATGTCTCTTACATAGGTACCTCTTTGTTGGTGGAGGTAATAATGGTAATACTTGTATGCTTAGAATTGTTGAACAAATTCAAAACGATTTTACCCCTATGTCTCTTGTTCTTGGTGAATCCCTAATGTGCTTGGACTGCAAGAAACAAGAACCATCGCATGGTGGATGGACGGGAAGTCCTCTTCTCCTTCAAGTGAGTGCTTGAATAACTACTTTGGATTTTTTTTGTAAACATTGAATCGTTAATGGATACCTAACTCTATTATTTTGTGTTTGTGTTGAATAACTACTTTGGATTTTTTTGTGAAGATTGAATCTTTAATGGATACCTAACCCTTTGCTGAGATGGACTGTCAAGTGGTGGGGCTTAAAATCCGCGATTGGATGTAGCAAGGAGACGGGATATTATCAAATCCTTGGTCTTCAAAATTTGACTTACATATTTCCTAACTGTATCATGCGGTAATATGGGAAACACCAGATCATCCCACAGAAGGATAGTGCTGCGCCTGCAACCTGGGTTTTGACTACTAGTATGGTGAGATCATGGGAGTGTGCATGGGATCGTCGCCCTAAGTGGACTATTCCTCATATCAAGGCCCCATCGGCCATATCTTCTGCTTATGAAGCTTGGATGGATTGTAAGAATGCGGAAGGTCGTCGTGCATGCAGGAAATCCGAGCAAGATGATCTTAAGGCCCAATCGGTCAAGGCTAGCTTAAGGCTTTCTAGCCCCAATGATCCTAAAGGGAAGGGTAAGCAAAAGGGAGTCAAGCATGTGAAAAGTATTCTTAACCCGAAGGCCAAGAAAGCTTTAGCCAAGATCACTACTAAGTCGGACGAGGAGCCCCAAATTCGAGCCAACGATCATGAAGCCTCTACAAGTGATCCTCTAGTGGAGGTTGAAAAAGGAGAAGAGCCCGTGGTCCGAGAGAGATGGGCTCCCAAGGAACGCGAAGTGGAAGGCCCAAAGGTTGATGAACCCATGGAGGATGTCGTCCCCACTACCGAAGCTGCGGAGTAATCTATTAGGAAATACTCTTTTTGAGCATGTCTAGCTTAGGATTGCCTTTTATTTGCTTTAAATTCAATAAGGGTGATGTGCCCCTCGTTTTTTGTTTAGTTAATATGTGTTTATTATTTAGGAATTGCCAAGTCTTGTAATGGACTTTATTATTATTTATGGAGACATGCTTATTTTAATATTGCAACCTTGTGTTTATTATCTGCACAGATTTTAACAACTTTTGAATGCGAAATTGATGAAGGGGCCGGGCCCAATTGCAATTGGGTTGTCCTACGTATCCTTTTAGGAGAATCAGGCCACTCCTAGTTTTTATCCTTTTTTTTTTCTTTTTTTTTTTTTTTTTTTTTTTTAGCGGGATTAGTTAACCTTGTGTGGGCCTCTCGAAAGTGTTACATTGGGTGTCTTGCCTAAGCATAGAACCTCTTTAATTGATCCACGTTTAACCATTGACTAAATTCGATCCCGTCTAAATCTGCCAATCTTGCAGCGCCACCTGTTAAGATCTTTGTGATGATAAACGTGCCTGACCAGTTGGGTCAAAATTTACCTCTTGGTTCAGTGACATTGGCCCTTACCTCTTTAAGTACTAAGTCTCCAACTTTTAGGTCCCTTATTTTGAGCCTTTGGTTAATGTGTCTTGTTAGTTTGTTCTGATAGATTCTCACATTGTGCAAAGCTTGCAACCTTTTCTCATCCAGCAAGACTAATTGGTCATAGCGGGCTTGGACCCAATCCACCTCTGGATTTTGACTTTCCAAAACGATCCTTAGAGATAGGATCTCTAGTTCGATTGGTAATACGGCTTCCATTCCGTAGAACAGGGAGTATGGTGTTGCTCCTGTTGATGCGCGAACTGATGTCCTATAACCCCAAAGTGCGAATGGCAGCTTGTCTGACCAGTCATGATAATTTTTGGACAATCTTTCAATGATTTTATTGATATTCTTGTTGGCTGCCTCTACTGCACCGTTTGTTTGCGGTCTGTAGGGAAATGACTTTCGATGCTGGATCTTAAACTGGGCTAAAAGCTCAATTACTTCTTTCATGAAGTGTGACCCATTATCACTAATGATTTCTTAGGGAACTCTATATCTAGCTATTATGTTATTCTTAATGAACTTAACCACGTGCTTTGCTTTGAGCTTCGCGTATGATTGCGCCTCAACCCATTTGGTAAAGTAGTCGATTGCGACTAGGATATATTCGTGGCCCCCTTTTCCTGTTGGGGTTATTTTATCTATGATATTGATTCCCCAAGCTGAGAAACGCCAAGGTGCGGTGAAGGTATGTAATGGGCTTGGTGGTAGATGTTGTAGATTTGCATGGGTCTGGCATTGTACGCATCTTTTGACGAACTCACAACAATCCTTCTCCATCGTTGTCCAATAATACCCAACCCTTATTATCTTTCTAAATAGCATCATACCGTTCATGTGCGGTCCACATACTCCTACATGTACCTCTCTTAAGACCTTATGGGCCATTTCGGTACCTAGGCAGCGGAGGTTGACTCTGATTGGGCTTTTCTTGTATATTTCACCCTGTACTTCCAAGAATTGGGCCGCGAGCCTTTTGAGTGCTTTCTGGGCTCTAGGGCTAAAATCAGGAGGGTAGAGGTGGTAAACAAGTAGTTTTTTTGTATTGGTGTACACTCATCTTCTTCATCGTGGAACACTTCTAGGGTGTCGCAATATGAGGGTTTGGATGTCCTTTGTACACAGATGGGCATCATCCGAATAGTTTTGGGTATGTTAATCATGCTTGCTAACTTAGCTAAGGCGTCTGCAAATTGATTATCTTCTCGTGGGAGGTATGTAAAGTGTATTTGATTGAAATACACTATGATCTTATCTAAGTATTCCTGGTAGAGTGCCAGGGAATCACTTTTAACCTTCCATAATTTGGAAATTTGGTTAATTATGAGTGACGAGTGCCCATAGACTGGGAGTGTCTTAATGCCAAGGCTTATGGCAGATTGCAGTCCTATTATGCAAGCTTCATATTCGGCGCCATTATTTGTAACCTCATGGTCCAGTTTGACTGAAATGGGTGTATGTGCACCTTCAGGGGATACTATCACTATTCCTACTCCAAAAACCTTTTGGTTGGATGCTCCGTCGAAGTATAGCTTCCATGTTTCGGTGTCTAAGGTCATAACCCCTTCGTCTGGGAAGTGATATTCATCCTTGTGATCTGGTTCATTTATGGCTTGGTCGGCCAAGTATTCCGAAATAGCATGCCCTTTTATGGCTTTTTGATGTTCAAATTTGAGGTGGAACTCTCAGAGGAGAACGGCCCACCTTGCTATTCTACCATTTAGTATGGGCTTTTCGAATATGTATTTCAAAGGATTTTCTCTTGATCTTATGTGGATCGTGTGTTGGAGCATGTAATGTCGTAGCTTTTTGGCAGTTGCTACCAAAGCTAAACATGTCTTTTCCAGGGATGAATAGCGGGTTTCATATTCCAGAAATTTCTTGCTCACATAGTATATGGCTTTCTCTTCCTTATCCACTTCTTAGGCTAACATGGCCCCCATTGACGTCTATGTGACCGTAAGATAGAGGATTAGAAACAGGTCTGGAATGGGCGGTACTAGAACAGGTGGTTCGGATAAATATGCCTTAATTTTGTCAAAGGCCTTTTGGCATTGCTCGTCCCATTCCGTCTTTACCTCTTTTCTGAGTTTCTTGAATATGGGCTCACAAGTGATAGTTAACTTGGAGATGAACCTGCTAATGTATTTGATTTTTCCTAGGAAGCCTTTTATTTCTTTTTCCGTTTTCGGAGGCGGCATTTGTCTATTATGGCTTTGATCTTGGATGGATCAATTTCTATCCCTCTGGTGCTTATGACAAATCCTAGAAGTTTGCCGGATGTAACTCCGAATGCGCACTTATTTGGATTAAGCCTCATATTGTACTTCCTAAGCCTGTCAAAGAACTTTTGAAGTGAGGGTACATGCCCTTCTCTGTCTTTGGACTTTACGATTATATCATCTACGTACACTTCAGCTTCTTTATGCATCATATCATGGAGTAAGGTCGTAGCGGTTCTTTGGTATCTGGCTCCCGCATTCTTAAGCCCGAACAGCATTACCGTATAGCAATAAGTGCCCCACTGTGTGATGAAAGTGGTTTTCTCTTCGTCCTCTTTGGCCATTAGGACTTGGTTATATCCTGCGTACCCGTCCATAAATGATAGAAGGGCGTGTCCGGCGGTGTTATCTACCAAGACGTCTATATGAGGTAACGGGAAGTCGTCTTTTGGACTTGCCTTGTTCAGGTCCCTAAAATCTACACACATTCGGACTCGTCCGTCCTTTTTTGGGACTGGGACAATGTTGGCTACCCAATCGGGGTAATTGGCCACTCTTATGAAGCCTGCCTGTAGTTGTTTTTGGACTTCCTCCTTGATCTTAAGAGCCCACTCTGGCTTCATTCTTCTTAGCTTTTGTTTGATTGGTTTGCAATCGGGATTTAGCGAAATGGTATGCTGAGCAATATTGCGGTCTATGCCCGGCATGTCCCTGTAGGACCAGGCGAAAACATTCGTATAATTCTTTAGGAGTGTTAAGAATTGTTCGCGTTCATTAGATGTTAAAGACAAGCCTATTTGCACGTGGCGAGGCTCATCATTAGTTGCAATGTTTATTGTCTCCGTTTCTTCGACTATTAAAGTCTTTTGCTTATGTTCGATTAGTGCTTTAATAACTTCTTTCGGCAATTCCGTTATATTTTCTGAACTATTAGCGGAGAGGCAATCCGAGTAAGCAAAATCGACGTTCATAATATTAATAGAAGCGGACAATACATCAATGAGGTCATCACTAAGGAACTTAGCAGGAATAGACTGGGGTGGACTACCCGACACTTCAAGGATAATAGACTCAGAATCAGACTCGGACTCGGAATCAGGCTCAGAATCAGAGATGGGTCCTCCTGTAGGACCTTTGCGGATGGTGAACTTGTACTTGGCTCCCTTGACTGGAGTCCAATTCGTCTCCTGCTTCCAGGTGGTGCGGTCGGGCCCGATTGGGGCGATCAACGTGGTCGGGTCGAAACCTTCATTAAAAAGCACAGTAAGGGAAAGTTTGGTAGTGGTCTCGTCGTACTGACGACGCTCTTCGCCAAATAAAAGCCCAAAGTCGTTGGGTGCAATGTCATTTGCCCAATCTTTAGTGGATTGGTCCTCATTGGGAGGTATGGGTGTGTCTTCACTCATGAGGAAACAGTCTTGAAATGCCTCTAAGTCTGGTATCAGGATCCCGTTGATTGTGTGTGGTTCAGGGAATCCATTGTAAGGATATGGGTCGCCTTACTGAAGGAATTGCTTGTTGAGGGTGAGGGGATAAGGATCCATGTTGTGTACAACGGGTTTGTTAGCCGCACGGGCTCTTTTCTTAGCCATCACTTTGGATATGTAGGCCCTAACTTCTTGCCTTGTGGGCCTGTAGCCTAGCCCGAATAAATAAATTTTTGATCTTGGTATTCCAAGAGGCTTGAGCTACCTTGGGATGAGGGCCCAAAGTAGTGCCTGGGAAATGGCCTTGCTTTCTGAGTAAAGCATTCACATTGAGTGTGGGCTCTATTGTTTCTATGAAGGCTATCTTCTCAAAACCCCATAACTCCTCGTCTTGCTCATTATGCTCTATCTTTAGGACTGGAGCTTTCTCAATTTGGGCTACCATAGTATCAGCGCAGACTTCCAAGGTGGATCCCGCCAAGGATAGTTTTACCTTTTGATGCAGAGTTGAGGCTACAGCGTTTAACCCGTGTAACCAGGGCCTTCCCAAGAGTAGGTTGAAAGTGGCTGGAATGCCAATCACATGGAATTGGACCATTTTCTCGATGGGCTCAATATTGATATTCATGGAGAAGGTACCCAATACATTTCTTCTGGTATTATCGTAGGCCCTTAACCCTTGTTCGGAATGCGCGAGGTTGTTATAGTCTATTTTGAGGTGTTCGGCAGTCCTCAAGGGGCATACATTTACGGCAGAGCCATTATCGACTAAAGTCATAGGGACTTGTCTCTGTTGACAGATTACAGTAAGGTAAAGGGCCTTGTTGTGGTTAATACCGTCGGGTGGAAGGTCTTTGTCAGAAAAGGTGATTGGCGTGGATGACTTTCCTTGGACCAGGAGGTTAACTACCTCTTCAGGAGTGGCATTTGGAGAAATGTTGGTTGCGTTCAAGGCCTCTAGCACGACCCTTCTATAAGTCATAGAAGCGGTTAATAGTTGCCAAATGGATAAATCAGCTTTTGTTCTTTGCAGTTGCTTGAGGATGTTGGTCCCATCATCTTCTTTCGCCATTTTTTTTTGGGCCGAATCCCTATTGGGGATGGCTATCGGCTCCACGGGTTGGATTTGAGATGGATCCATAGAGATGTTTTTGGGGCTGAATTAGCGTCCCGATCTTGTGAGATAGTTTAGTGCTTTATCATCTTGTTGTTTCTCGTCATCGGAGATATCATACCACGCTTATCGATTAGCTATGTCATGGACTTGGGGAATCAACACATCTTCTGGATCAGTATATGCCCCATTATCTTCCTCATCACTATCCCAAAGGCCGCAGACGTCCAGCGTGGATCTTGGGCTTGGGTGTGGTGGTATGGCCTGTCCAATAGGTGTGATCGAATAGGAGGGATCAAAACCTTCCTCTATGTCAATGGCGAAAGAGTTCCTAAGGGGATTGTTGTTGTTGTTGGGCGGTGGTGCATCTTTAGGCAATGGTATTGTGCTATTGTCAAACAATTCTTGGATTTTATCCTTGAGGGTGTAACACTTTTCAGTGTCGTGCCCACGCCTCCTATGGTATTTGCAGAATGCGGACTCGTTCCAATATGGCGACCTTTTCTCTACAGGTGGATCGGGAGTGGGCCCAATCGGATGTAGATAGTCTCCTTTGATCAACTTATCTAGAGCTTTGACATAAGTAATCCAGAGGGGAGTGTACCTTCTTGGACGCCTATCAGCTATGGCGTTCACTTCATTTCCTCTACTCGTGGAGGTATGGTTGGTATTGGTGTATTTCTTATCCTTATATCCACTTGAGTTGTTATTGTAAGTGACTTTGTTCTTCCCCCTTTAGAGTTGTTCATCTTCAATGGCCATGCGCACTTCATTTAATTGGGCATAGGTGGTTATGGGTTGAAACTTCATGTGTTCGCGGTATTCAGATGCCAAATTCTGGACTAGCATTCGGATTTGATCCCTTTCGGATGGGCGATCAATCATTTCGACTACCTTAGTCCTCCATCTTCTTACGAAACTAGTGAACCCTTCTTTATCACCTTGCTTGGTGATGTCCAACTCTCTTAATGTCATGGGTGGTAAGACATTGTCAGCTTATCTCTGGAGGAATAATGAGGATAGATCTTCCCATTTTTCTAACTTTTGGGTGGGCAACTTGAATAATCAGGCTCTGACAGCAGGATCCAAGGTTTGGGGAAAGAGGTGAACATACAACTCTTGTTCAATGCCTCTAAGGCCCAATGCAGTAGTATAAGCCCTAATGTGATCTTGTGGATCGTCGGTTCCTTTGAGTGTGGGAACTGCAGGCATGGAGAAATTAGTGGGCAATTTTCCCTTGATGTGGGGAGCATATCCTTCAGAATTGATGACCATGTCGTTGAAGGCACGACTCTTACCTAAGACAGATTCAAGCCTGTTCAGCTTGGCTTGAAGTTCTTGCACCTCTTTAGTGGACGGTTCGACCTTTTTCCCATCAGGCTTGGGCTCATCATCATCTTTATTAGGGAGATCCAACTTGGCGACACGGGCTTCCATATCAGTGAATCTAGCATTCATGGCGACCATTTGGGCTAAAAAGTCATCCATCTTTTGGTTAGCAGTTCTCTCGACGTCTCCAGACATAGTGGACTTAGGCGAATTGGATGGTGAGGTTTGAGGTGACAGTGGCGGTGTATGAAGTTAATCGAGCCAAACAGGGCCCACGAACTGGGCTTTTGGTGAAGGTTCGAACGACAACTTGTGGACTAGCCTCTTGCTAGACTCGTCTCTCTCCCACTCCCTAGGACCAGGATCTCTACTTCTACCAATTCTGGACATAAAAAGGCCCATTTAAGAAAATAGAAAATAAATGGGAACTTCCACATAATAATAAAAGTTTTATTTTAAAACAAATGTGGGAAGAGAATCCTCAACATAGTGATCTTTTGGGTAATACGCGATTTTATGTAAATAGCATATTCTAATCAATGATCTTTCGACTCTATTAGAATTATAAATACTCTTGACTTGCATATGGGATAAAACTCCCTAATTTTAGAAAAAGAGAAATACTATTGACTTGCATATGGAATTAAATTGGACTCTTTTTTTTATTTGGTGAAAGATCATTGACGGGAATATGTTATTTGCATGCAATCTAATTCTGATGGAAAGGAACGTCTTCCTAACATGGTCACTAGCATCGTCGGAATCATACATGGATTCTGCTTCCTAAAAAAAATAAGATCCTAGACTCTATTTGTAAACCTGACCAAACGTACAAGCGAACAAAAGGGAAACCTTTCCTAACCAAGACTCAATAAAAGAATCCTAAGGGGGAATCTAGTCCTAATATTCTATGAAAGTTAATCACATAGCAAGGAAACAATTAATAATATGGCAAATAAAGCAATTAGCACTTTGATATGGACTATGAGACATAATGCAATAGTTTGACACAATCTATGGTTGGATAAGGTAGCCCATGGCCGGATGCGTTTTGTCATCTATGGGCTGCATAGTAAGACTAGACGTACCGTTTTACACATCTCAAATGGAAACATGTAAATGTCATGGGGTGGAACATGACTATGTGCAAAGGTAATTCGGACCAAATGGGTCACCGGCCTAAGTCATAGACAATGTTCCAAAGAGTAGATCCTATAATGGTGTAGTGATGTCTCTTGACGTCTTGCAAAGATAATGCATGCAATATGAATGATATGGATGCAAAAAAGCAAAGATAACAAACACGTACGGTAATTGAACCAAATAGCTAAAAATAAATCATTGACATGGATAAGTGTTCGAATTACATCCTCTTATTACGTCCCCAGTGAAGTCGCCTTGTAAGAACCCTCACCGTTCCGGCGCGTTTTCGATTTTTAGTTGAGGTTAATGGTTCTTAAATATATGTAACATGCGATTCAAATTAATTATAAAGAACAATAATTTTCAAATAAGAAGCCGCCACCAATTTTTAAGGAAATAATTGGAAACCATCAAAAGTGCACCCCAATTCCTATAGGGAATTGACTCACGCCCATGGGGACTAAGTATTGAGTTCGGGGATGTAGTACGAAATAAATAAAACGAATCTCATCTAAATCGCCCGCATTAGCGGCCTCTACTAAGCTTATCCATGTCAAGTATTTATTTATGCTAGATGGTTCCATACAAATCCGGTCGTCCTATGAACCTGAATTAACTAGGCGGGTTAAAAACAACCAAATTACCTACGTTATCACTTTGCACGATTTATATCCAATTTACATGCATACTATTGACAAGCATAATCATGATATAAAGCATTAAATTAACGCACCAACCTACCAACTTTGCTAAACGCGCCATGTATTGTAGATGCACATCAATAAAATCGTTAGTATCTTCAAAAGAATAATGATAATGCCAAGGTACTAACTTTATGCTAAAACAAACCTAAGAGGCTACTATATGCATGCAAAAACTATGAAAAGATGCAAATTTCCATAAACTAATAAAAAGACGCAAACTTTATATTAACTAATCTTGCATAATTGTGTACAAAATCAAAAGCATGCAAATTTATTCAACCATAATCAAACGCTAAATAAAACGTGATTAATAAACAGCAAATAAGAGATTTAATAAATAATTAGGCCCTCAGGATGGTTAACCTGGACGTTCTATTCGAACGGGACTAGTAGAATTGGAATTGCTCTTCGATTTTGGGTGCTAGGCTAGGTGTATTGCTCGCTTGAATCTTCAGATTTCTGAATTCTCTTTGATTTGGGGAAATATGTGCTCTCAATGCTCTCAAAATTGTGAAGTGACTGACCTCCTGCAAAAGAGGGTGAAAGGGAGCATTTATAGAGTTGGGGGACGGATTTAGGGGCTTAAGGCAAGAAGCGCGGCGCCAAAACTCGGCCAAGTCAAAAAAAGTGTTCAGCGGCCACACGGAGGGCAGCTGGGGCCCGCGGTGGCCGCTGGGGCCAGCGGCTGGCCTAACAGCCCCCGCTGTCACGCGCTGGCCGCCGAGCCTGACGGCGCGCGCGTGACTAGGGTGTTTGACTTTTTTGTGCTCTGTAAATTACGAAAGGGCCGTGATTGACCGGTTTTGACCCAAATCTTCGAGACGCGATATGTCTTGATCCAGGAACCTGATTGACGCAAGGT
>CM076152.1:19077500-19080000 GCA_038025085.1 Tetragonia tetragonoides
ATTTTACGCAAAGTTTTTGACGTTAATATTTTCGGCCCATATCGTACGGGCAACCCCTATGGGACATGGGAGGCCCCTAGGGTCGTTTATTGGGTCCCTGATAGGCTTATAAGGGCGGTTTTACGCGATGCCAATGTTTAGGCCCAAAAACGGGCGACATGGGTGATTTTTGAGTTCGGGAATCAAGGTGACGCTCCCGGGGCCCCGACGGTCCCCTCGGGCCATAACAGAGTCCCCGAAAAAATTTCGGGCGAAAACGGCAAACGGGCCCCGGGAATGCTGTAGGGGAATTGTTCTGGGCCATTTTACGCAAAGTTTTCGACGTTAAGCCCATATCGTACGGGAGACCCCAATGGGACATGGGAGGCCCCTAGGGTCGGTTATTGGGTCCATGAAAGGCTTGTAAGGGCGGTTTTACGCGATGCCAATGTTTTGGCCCAAAAAGGGGCGACATGGGTGATATCTGAGTTCGGGAATCAAGGTGACCCTGCCAGGGCACCGGGGGTCCTTAGGGCCATAATAGAGTCCCCGAAAAAGATTTCGGGTGAAAACGGCAACCGGGCCCTGGGAATGCTCTAGGGGACGTGTTCTGGGCCATTTTACGCAAAGTTTCCGACGTTAATATTTTCGGCCCATATCGGACGGGCAACCCCTATGGGACATGGGAGGCCCCTAGGGTCGTTTATTGGGTCCCTGATAGGCTTATAAGGGCGGTTTTACGCGATGCCAATGTTTAGGCCCAAAAACGGGCGACATGGGTGATTTTTGAGTTCGGGAATCAAGGTGACGCTCCCGGGGCCCCGACGGTCCCCTCGGGCCATAATAGAGTCCCCGAAAAAATTTCGGGCGAAAACGGCAAACGGACCCCGGGAATGCTGTAGGGGAATTGTTCTGGGCCATTTTACGCAAAGTTTTCGACGTTAAGCCCATATCGTACGGGAGACCCCTATGGGACGTGGCAGGCCCAAGGGTCGGTTATTGGGTCCCTGATAGGCTTGTAAGGGCGGTTTTACGCGATGCGAATGTTTTGGCCCAAAAACGGGCGACACGGGTGATATCTGAGTTCGGGAATCAAGGTGACCCTCCTGGGGCACCGGCCGTCCCCTACGGCCATAATAGAGTCCCCGAAAAAATTTCGGGCGAAAAGGGCAACCGGACCCCAGGAATGCTCTAAGGGATGTGTTCTGGGCCATTTTACGCAAAGTTTTCGACGTTAATATTTTCGGTCCATATCGTACGGGAGACCCTATGGGACGTTGGAGGCACCTAGGGTCGGTTATTGGGTCCCTGATAGGCTTGTAAGGGCGGTTTTACGCGATGCAAAGTTTTGCCACAAATACGGGGGACATGGGTGATATCTGAGTTTGGAATCATGGTGACCCCCCCGAGGCACTGGGGGTCTCCTAGGGCCATAATAGAGCCCTCAAAAAAGTTTCGAGCGAAACGACAACCGGGCCTTGGGAATTCTCTAGGGGACGTGTTTTGGGCGCCCGGACGTAAAGTTTTCGAGGTTAATATTTTCGCCCCATATCGTACGGGAGACCCATAGGGGACGTGGGAGGCCCCCAGGATCGGTTACTGGGTCCTTGATAGGCTTGTAAGGGCGGTTTTACGCGATGCCAATGTTTTGGCCCAAAAACGGGTGACATGGGCGATATCGGATTTCGGGGATAAGGATGACCCTCCCGCAGCGCCTGGGGTCCCCTAGGGTCATGATAGACCGCTAGGAGATGTTTGAGCAAAAATGACACCCGGTCCCCGGGAAGCCGAAAATCAAAGTATATAATCCATGTTTTTTTGGCTTCGGAGATGCTCCGGACCGTAGGTGTATATTTTCACACCATATATCACGGGACATCCCTAAGGGATATGGGAAGCCTCCAGGGTTGGTTATTTTGTCCATGATAGGCTTGTAATTGCGTTTTTACAGGATGCCAATGTAAGGGTCGGAACACGAAGGGCATGGGAGAGGGCCGGAATATCCTACCCCCCAAGAGTGAGGAGTGAGGACTCAAAATTATTTCTAATATTAAAGTGAGGTCTCAAAAATATTTCCCAACTTTTTTGTAATTTTTCTGATATTATTTCTATTTATTTCCTATTTTCAGCCTATTTTTTAATTAAAAATTAAATTGAATAGCTACCTTGTGTGAAAAATTAAAAAAAATTTAAATTAAATAGCCACCTTGTTTGAAAAATTAAAGAAAAAAAATATTTTTCCGTAACTAAATAATATACTTTAAAAGTTTGAGGTGAAACTTTTGGAAAATAATTATCCAAACTCTCAAAAACCCCAGTATGAAAGTTATGCACTGTCCATGTCTACTCCTGTCAAAACCACTAAACCTTATAAGACTCTTTAAGAGGTAGTTGCTTGAGAGACTGCTTGTGGGCGAAGAAAGGCAAGCGACGCGACATGAAGCGCCTACCAGGCGCCGAGTAGTGTCAAGTCGTGCGCCATCATAGCCGGACACCCACGACACCTCGGCTGAAGCACCTG
>CM076152.1:19085000-19100000 GCA_038025085.1 Tetragonia tetragonoides
CCTTTTCCGCACCGGGTTGTCTTCTACCCGAAAGCCTCCAACCTGTCACGTGGATGGGGCTCGACTGTACCAGGATTCATTCATGTGGTTAGACTGGTGCCAGCCTGGCGTCTGGAACCGCAGTGTTCTGTTGCAGACTAGACAGAGTCATTTATCTGACCCAGAGCTGGTATGTATTCTGACTCAACTTTTTTGTGTTCAGTATATTTGAACTAAAAATTGGAACTGCTAGTGCTTCAGCACACGAACAAATTGGGATTTGTACTGGATTGGTGATTAGCTGTATATAATTTGTGGTGAAATTTATTTTAGATGTATTTGTGGTGTATTGGGTATTTGAGAAAATTTTGTTGGTTTGGCTAAGATGTTGGAGTTATGCTGCAGGCTCATGGGACTACTTCCCATTGGTCTATGCTGTTGGGTACTTTTTTGGAGAGGGCCAGGAATTTGGCACTGGACTCAGGTCTCGCTAATTTTTTGACTGTTATCCCTGCCTGTCACTCAGGGGATTCTAGGATTGTCGCCCGGGGTTCACTAGAGAGGTTTTGGGATTCTACGAACACCTTCCATAGACCTGTGGGAGAGATGTTTCCTACCCCTTATCAGTTTGCTGTGCTGACGGGGTTATCTTTTAGAGGGCGTTGTATCCAGTATGACGTGGGTTATTGGCGACAGAGTGACACCTTATCGGAACTTTACGGGCCTGTATATGCCCATTTTGACCAGGATCGGGTTTCTTTGGCGCGGTTGTGGGAGGCTCCATCTGCGCAGGGGCTCACCGAAGAGCAGAGGGCTCGTAACTTCCTAACTTGCTTGCTGGGGTCGACGATCTTTGCTCAGAAGAAGAGCGTGTGTCAAGTCGGTTTCTTGACATGCTTGGAGGATTTGACCAAGGTGCGTGAGCACAACCTCGGTGGAGCCGCTTATGCTTCTTTGGTGAAGTGGTGTCGTCAGGCTTGTAGGCCTAAGGAGACGAGTGAGTGGACATCTATCACGAGCCCATGGAGGATTTTAGAGGTAGACTCTCTCTTTTTTTTTTTTTTTTACTCCTCTCTTTTTGCCTATGTCTTCAACTAGGGAAGTCACCTTTGCTTGTGTATTTGTTTGTGTGGCAGTTGTGCTTCTTTGAGTATTTTCCAACCTTCGGCCCTCATTGTCCTGGCTTGAGGATTTTCGGGTCGGTAGGGACACTCATCCGTTCACTTCGTTGGAGCATTTTCGGGCCACCTTTGAGAGCCATGTTGTGTCCACGGTAGGTTGTTTGTTGATCTGTACGTTCTTTTTGTTCATTTTCTGTGAATGAATTTTGACTTAATAATTTGCAGGTGTCATGGTCCGCCTTTGATGAGATTCCTGTGGTTCCTCCCCATATTACCCTAGAGTCTTTTAGGGTATCTTCTCTACGAGTGGTCTTCTAGGGGCCATTCGGCTTTTTATGGTATCTGGGAGATCGCTTGACTCGGTTGGTCTATCCTTCCTTGGATACTCTCCTGGTTCCAGAGGATCCACTTTGACCATGTTTTACTGCGCGGCTTGAGTGTGCGGGACCTGGGCGTTGCGATCCGTGGTAGGGCGGCATAGGAGTTTATTGTACCGGAGGTCGTTGGCTTGGACCAAAGGGCCATGTATCTGGGCTATTGCTTGGATCGGCTGATGCCGGACCTTACTTCTGAGGTAAGAAATTTGTCTGTATTTTTAAGTTGTTTATCCAATATACTGACTTATTGTGTCTTGTAGGCGGATCGTCTAGCTCTTCCAGGCCCCAGGAGGTCTCGTTCTAGAGCTCCTCGGGGTCAGCCCCCAAGTGTGACATTTCCAACCAATGTGGTGAGGTATCTAGGAGAGAGTGGGGGGCACATCATGGAGGAGCTCCTCGATAATGCTGATGGAGAGGCGGTGGAGGGCCTACCGTTGCCCGATGGTTGCACGGGGGTGAGTTATCTCTCTTTTTTTTGTCTCTCTCTCATACTTGTGTTTGTTTTGAGTTTCCGACTCTATTTTGTGGCTCTCTTTCTCTTTTGTAGTTGAACCGGGAGCAGACTTCTCACGTCTTCAAGCTTATTCACCTGTTAAAGAAAGGCGATGGTCGGGCGATGGGCAAGGGGAAGAGTTCTCGGTCCAAGACTATTGATGTAAGTAGATTCTCTTCTTCCTTTGTTTTAGCTAAGTGAAGTGCTTAACTTAACATTTTTGATCACCTGCAGATGTCTCAGTCTTCATCTTTGGTAGGACCACGCCACTCTTCTGCAGCGAGGGCTTCTCCGGCGAGGAGACCATCCATTGCTCGTTCTCCTCCTGTGGTGGTGACCGGGCCTCCTGTTGATGAGGCACCGGACCTTCTGTCCCGTATATTCCGGAGATGTTTTCTCCTGTTGATTTCCGGCCCTCCATTGACAGGTTGCCTGCCACTACGCCCTCGGCTGGAGATTGGGCGAACGCCCCTGGGTGGGATATGTCATATGCTGGGCCTTCTCATCCGGATGCTGCTGCGGATTTTGCTAGTCAGGCCACAGCGAGCTTATTTACCTCGGGGCTTCCGGCAGGTACCCCTATGCGGGCTCCAGCGTATGATGGACGGGACATGAGGCCCGAGAACATTAGGCCGATATATGGCTATTCTTTCCCTTTCTCGACCGGAAACTACGGTCAAGGGCCATCTGTTGATGATGAGGCCGGCAGTGACGATTCCAGTTGAACGATGTTGGGCCACCTTGTGAACATTGGTTTTTGAACTTTGAACTCTGTTTTGGGTGTAACACACACAAATTTTTTTTGATATGCATGAACATGTTATGATGACTCAATTATGCCCGTCTGATCTAATTTATGCGATGTGTTGTGCAGTAGAACAAAGCTATAATTTAGGGGATAGTAAAAGGAAAAAAGTAAAAAAAAAAGCAAGTAAAACGCAAAATTTACACATATTATACCTCCCAAAAAAGGAAATAAAAAAATAATAAAAAAGATAAATCTAAGAGAGTCTCGGGTTTTGCAATTCCACGCGGGTGCAAAAAAACTGGACTGAAATCGGGTCGTCTGGATCAGAAATACGGACCGGAGCAGATAGAAAATCGGACTGGGCCAGGGTCTGGACTGCTAGCGGTGCTGAGATGCGCCGCTAGCGCTCGCCTGGGCCGCCAGCGGCGCTGACAGGTCCTGCTGACAGCACCTTTTTGTGCTTTTTCGGCCCACATTCTTGTCTATAAATAGGATATTCGGGGTGTTTGATGTTGTACCACTTTTTATATCCCTTTAGCTCTCCCAAACTTCTCCAATTTTCTGCCATGGTGAAACCTTTTGAAGATCTGTTCGATGCTTGGTGTAAAAATCTGACAGTAAAAGATAAAGTTGAACTATCATGTTTCTACCCTGCTAAACATAAAACCAACCAAAATACTGTGGCCCCTTCTTCGGTCCGCTTTGAATTATTTGGATTCCGACTCGCATGTTTTCCGGTTTGGTAATTCTGAATTATGCCCTTTTGTTGAGGAATTTGCTTCTATCACTAATATTCCTGATGTTCTTCCCCCAGCTGTGCCTTATGTGAGAGATGGTTTTAGGGATCTATACAGAAAATCCATGGGCTTGTCATCTGCAGAAGCTAAAAACATGGTGCTTGGTGCTGATGTGGATTTGGTTCAACTTTGCGAAAAATTCGCTATCTCTTCTGAAAAAGGTGTGATACTCAGACGTTGCCGTCGACAGGCTTTTGTACTGTGCCTGTTAAACCGTCTGTTGTTTGTTAATGCAGAATCTTCAAACATGGGTAGAGCCTCTTTGCTGCGTGTGGTTAATCAAATGGTTGAAGGCCATTCTCCCTTACATCTGGTCCTAGGAGAAACATTAATTGGGCTCGACAGGTTGAAAACATCTCCTAACCATGCTTTTTCGGGCAGCCCCCTGCTGCTTCAAATCTTGTTATGTGAGCATCTGAGGCTGATAGAGTCGCCGGATAATTTGATTATCCGTGTTCCTCGGACTTGGTCAAAGAAGACTTATACTGCTGCTAGCTTTCTGGTGAGGAAAAGGTTATATTCCGAAAAGTCCCTGGCTGAATGGGATGCCTTTTTCAAGGCGGGACCTATCATTGGCAAGTGTCCTGGTGGAGTTTGACTTCTTTAGTGGCTTATGACGACGTGATCCTTCATACTACCATACTAGGTTTGTACAGGACTACTTTCTTCTTTCCCTGTAGGGTCATGAGGCAATATGGTTTGAGGCAGGTGATTCCACGCAAGGAGACTACGAGACCAAATGTCATAGCCTTAACCACTGAATTTGTTGCAGAGTGGGGAAAGTATTTGCGTAGCCGTCATCGCTGGGCTGTACCCCGGATCATTGCCACTACCCAGGTTTCTGAAACCTATCCGAACTGGCTGTCCTGCAGTGATGGGGAAGCGAAACGAGTCCTTCGTCGTGAGGAGTGGGACCAACTAAAGCCTAGGTATGACTCACAAACAGGAGGCAAGAAAAGGAAGGAAATGTCTCGTATGGGAGAATATCATGTACTGAAGAGAGGCAAGCCCCCAGCTCAAAGAAGCGATCACAGGTCGTCCTCAAGCCAGGGTCCTTCAAATAAAAACTCTTCAACGATGCCTTCTAAAGGGAAGAAGGATTAACGTAGTTTTCTAAGAAAGCAAGTCTAGTTTTCAAAAGAAGATAATTATAGGAATTTGTTTAGCTTAAACCCTCATAGTTTCATTATTTTCTTAGGAAGTTTTGATTCTTGCAATGTAAGCTTATTCGTTCAGTTTGAATAAAGATTATACTTTTTGAATGAGTTGAATGGAATTTGTTGATTGATTTTGGCCGGGCCCCTTTAGAAGTAACACTTCTTTAATTTATCCATGTTGGTGAGCTGGCTGAACTCGATGCCCTCAATATGCATGAGTCTGACGGCGCCTCCTGATAAGATGTCTTTGATGATGAATGGTCCGGACCAATTTGGTCGAAACTTGCCTCTAGGGTCGATTACTGGGGCTCGTAGTTCTTTCCAAATCAAGTCCCCTTTTTTTAAGTTTCGAGGTCGAACTTTTTTGTTGAATGCTCTCGCCATGCGTTGTTGATACGTGTGGAAATGGTCTAGGCCCGGTAGTCGTCTCTCATTTGTGAACATGAGCTCTTCATAGCGAGATTGTAACCATTGGGTTTCGGGGATGTCTCCTTCTAAGGCTATGCGCATGGACGGTAGTTGGACTTCTATGTGTAAAACTGCTTCCATTCCATAGACTAAGGGGTAAGGTGTCGCTCCCGTAGAGGATCTTATGGTGTCCTATACCCCCAAAGGGCAAATGGGAGTTTGATGGGCCAATCTTTGTAGTTCTCTATCATCTTTTCGATGATAGTTTTAAGGTGTTTGTTGGCGGCCTCTACTGCACCATTTGTTTTGGGACGGTAAGGGGATGATTTGTGGTGTTGGATTTTGTAGCTTTTAAGGAGGGTGGCTGTTTCGGTTTTGAAATGGGATCCTTGGTCGCTTATGATTTCATGTGGAACACCATATCGGCAAATGATGTTGTTCCTTATGAATTTGGACACTTGTTTGGAGGTAAGGATGGCATAGGACTGGGCTTCAACCCACTTTCTATGGCTATCAGGATGTATTCATGTCCTCCTGAGCCCTTTGGGGTGATCTTTCCAATGATGTCTATTCCCCATGCAGAAAATGGCCAAGGAGAGGTGAAGTTGTGAACCATCGAGGGTGGCATATGCTGTAGATTGGCATATATTTGACCTTTCTTACATTTCTTGACATAGTCGTAACAATCCTTTTCCATAGTAGTCCAGTAATATCCCAGTCGTAGGACCTGTTTGGAGAGCATTCAACGATTCATGTGTGGTCCACACACTCCATTGTGTACTTCGTCCATGATCTCTGCAGCTTCTGCGGTGTTCACAAATCTGAGGTTTACCCCGTTGTGGGATTTTTTGTACAGAACCCCCTTGTATTCTACGTATTGCGCTGCTAAGAGACGGATGGCCCGTTGAGCTCTTAGTGGGGCATCCTGAGGGTACATTCTTTTAGTGATGTAGTTGTAGATGTCTTGGTACGAAGGGTCTTCTTCGATCGGAGCCAAGATCATTTCTGTGTCGAGGTTGTTCCAAAAGGCTGGCTCGCTTCTTCTTTGTATACAAACAGGCATCATGCTAACTGGATCGGGTATGATAATCAAAGATGCTAGTTTGGATAGAGCATCCGCGAATTGATTGTCCTCTCGTGGGAGGTATGTGAAGGCTACCACTTCAAACTTGTCCAGTACTTTATCCAAAAATCCCTGGTAGAGTGCCAGGCTTTCACTATGAACTTTCCACTTCCTAGAAACCTCATTGATGTTTAGTAAGGAATCCCCATAGACCTTGAGTACTCTGATATCCAGGCCTACTGCTGCTTGGAGACCAATGATGCATGCTTTATATTCGGCTGCGTTATTGGTGACGGGAAAGTCTAACTTTACCGAAATGGGCGTATGAGCTTCGTCTAGAGATACTAGGAGCACTCCTGCGCCGTAACCCTTTTGGTTGGATGGTCCATCGAAATACATTTCCTAGCAATTTTCCTCGATCAGTGCCACGTCTTCGTCAGGAAAATCATACTATTCGTCTTCTTTGGCTGCGTGAGTGGGGTGCTCAGCCAAGTATTCTGAAACTGCATGTCCTATGATGGTCTTTGCGGGATCAAACTTAAGGTCAAATTCAGACAACAACACAGTCCATCTTGCAATCCTTCCACTTAAGACTGGTTTCTCGAAGATGTATTTGAGGGGGTTCATCCTTGACCTCACTAGTACGGGATGGTTCAGCATGTAGTGCCTGAGTTTCTTGGTGGCCCACACTAGTGCAAGACAGGTCTTATCAAGGCTGGAGTACCGGGTTTCGTAGTCGATGAACTTCTTTCTCAACTAGTATATAGCTCGTTCCTGTTCTTTTGTGTTCTGGGCTAGCATAGCCCCCATGGCAGTGTCGGTCACTGTCAGATAAAGGATCAAAGGTAGCCCTTGCTTCGGAGGAGCAAGAATTGGTGGATTGGCTAGATAATCCTTAATCTTATCGAACGCCTCTTGACACTGGTCATCCCATTCAACCTTGACTCCTTTCTTCAGCTTCTTGAATATGGGCTCACATGTTATAGTGAATTTTGATATAAACCGACTTATGTATTGGAGTCGACCGAGGAACCCCCTAATTTCTGTTTCATTTTTGGGTGGTGGCATCTCAACTATTGCTTTGATCTTTGATGGATCAATTACAATACCTCTTTGGCTGACTACATAACCTAACAACTTTCCCAATGTGACCCCCGAATGCACACTTTTGAGGGTTTAGTCGGAAATTGTATTTACGAAGTCTTTCAAAGAACTTGTGGAGTGCTTGAACATGACCGTCTTGATGCCTTGATTTCACAATCATATCATCCACATAGACCTCAGCTTCTTTGTGCATCATGTCATGTAATAAGGTTGTAGCAGTCCTTTGGTAGGTTGCGCCTGCATTTTTTAACCCAAATGGCATGACTCTGTAGCAATAAGTTCCCCACGGAGTTATGAATGTTGTTTTGCTCATGTATTCTTCGGCCATCAGAACCTGATTGTATCCCGCGTAGCCGTCCATAAATGACAATAGGGCGTATTCAGCTGTATTATCTACCAGGAGATCAATGTGAGGTAAAGGAAAATCATCTTTCGGGCTGGCTTTGTTTAGATCTCTGAAATCGACACACATTCGGACCCGACCGTCTTTCTTTGGTACTGGAACCACGTTGGCGTTCCATTCGGGGTAATCGGATACCACAACAAACCCAGCAGCAAGCTGTTTCTGTACTTCCTCCTTTATTTTCAAGGCCCACTCTGGTCGGAGACGTCGCAATTTTTGCTTAACTGGTTTAGCATCTGGGTATAAAGGGATTTTGTGCTCGGCTATGCCCCTTTCAATTCCTCGCATGTCTTTATAAGACCAAGCAAATACATCCGTGTATTGCTGTAAGAGTTCAACAACTTGCTCCCGTTCCTGTGCAGTTAAGGATAATCCAATTCTTACTTCACGAGGTTCGCTTTCATTGCTTAAATTAATTAATTCCGTTTCCTCCACAATAGAGATCTTTTGTTCATGATTATTTACTGCTCTTAGCAGCTCTTTGGGCAACTCGTCTTCATCATTGGGTTTGTCGATAGCTAAACAAGGCAGCGAATAAGCAGAAAGATTTTTCATTTTATTGACATTGGAATCAAAAACAGCAAGAAACGGGTCTAGACCTCCCTTCACATTGACACTAGACTTAGAAAAAGTAGAGGGGACATTTCCCGATCTTGACTCATACCTAGGACCTATGCTAGACACTGACTCTGACTGAGACTCGGAATCAGACTCTTCCATCATTTGTCCTTCTCTACTGGATATTGTGACCTTTCGTCTGTTTGGGCCGGTCCAACTTACTTCTTTGCGCCACCCCCTTGTAATGTCTTCAGTAGTATATATTAGGTCTGCAGGGTTGAAATTGCGGTCATTGAGAGCCATTACTTCTTCATCCAACTCAGAGGCTTCGACCATTCTGCTTTCTCGACCGAACAAGAGGCCCAACAGCTGGTTACCTGATGCTTTGGTCCAATCTTGACTCGCGGGCTTTAAGGGGAGTTGTGGCTCTTCCCCCAACTGATTGCAATCTTGAAATATTTCAAAGTTGGGATGTATGACTCTGGTTTCTTTATCATAGTACGGTTCTGGAAAGCCGTAGTACCGACAGTAGTCTCCTTCTGTGATGAACTGACCATTTAGGGTGTGACTATAAGGTGAGATGACATGTTTCCCCCTGAATTGTTTTCCTTGATTTCAGATTTCTATGTCAGTAGGCTCGTATCCGAGTCCGAAAGAGTTGTTTTTGGGCTCAAACTTGAAAGTAGTGGGCCCTTGTCTATTTCTTCCCAGACCCATACCGGGTATGTATCCTTGCTTTTTGAGGAAACCATTAACATGAGGGTTTGCGTGTGGTATGAAGGATTCTTGATCCATTTCAAGTACATTAACTTCGAGCTGCGGTTCGTACATGAGATTTCGGGGGAGAGATCGTCCCGGAGTTGATAATGGATTGGATGTCATACTTCAAACGATAACATTATTCTGTGAGATGACCAAAGCATCTGTGGTATTGGCAACAGAGGTAATGATCTTCCTCCTCTACCCATACTCCTTCTAAGAACTGTAAATCCCGCGGCAAAGCAGAGCGGTCATGATGTCATAAATCGGCAGTGCCAGAGGTGTAAACTCACGGATGGGGATGTTTGATCTCTCCATTGACAACCAGTAATGCGCGGGCTACATTGTTCCCCCATCGATGAAGATTTGGATTCTGTTCCTCAAATCCCTGCAGTCATTGGTGTGATGTCCGCAGGCTCGACAGTACTCGCAATAAACACCTGGATTTCCATTTTCTGGGACGATCTCATAAGTTGGTCCTACTGGTTTTATATAGCCATATGCTCTCATTTGTTGAAAAATGCGTTCTTGAGGCCAACAGGGTTGGCCTCGACCTTGGACCAGTTTGTTCCTCTCTAGGAATTTGATTCTCCTTTCCAACTCAATAACTGTCTTCTGCAGTCCTTTAATCTCGGAGTGATAGACCATCACATATTGAGTTAGGTGTTCAATACTATCTTGCGATTCAGCAATAGCTTGGATTGGCTTATCTGCGCTTCTATACCTGATGAGGCGTGGTGTTTCGTCCGGATCAAGGCCTGCTCGGATTTTGGCCTCTCGGAACGATCGATCCAATTGTTCTTCCAGATCAAGGGCTTCATCTTGATTATCTAGCACTGATACTCTTAAGGTTTCACGAAGTGGATATGTGGTTGTCACAAAATGAGTCTTGATCTTCTTAGCATTCTGACCCCTTTCTGACCTTGGCGTGAGAGGAGATTCTCCCTGTGTATCTTCGCTTGATGACCGCTTGATGGATTCTGGCATGATCTGAATGAATAAATGACCTCTTAGAACCAAAAGAAATCATGAGACTCTCTCCTAATGAAAAATTAACCCACACGTAGAGAACACATTGTCCTAAAAGAAAAAGTCCTTAAGCCTAAATGCCCAAATACTCCCTATTATTCAAGGAAAATAAAATCAATGAATGAAAATAAGAAAAATAGAAAAAAGATAATTATCCTAATTTTATCTTCCTAGACTCAAAGAAAACGAAAAATGGGATAAATAAAATAAAAAAGGGAATTTCGGTCCTTTATTTTTATTTTTATTTTGAATTTTCGGCATTTCTTTTTGTTTCGCCGTTTTTTGTGTTTTTTATTTTTAATTTTGATTTTTTTCGACCGAATCTGAATTACATCAAAAGAAAAAGAAAATTACAAAATAAGAAAAAGCGGGAGGGGAAATTGACAAACTGACTATCTAGAAATTGTTCATGACTTTCAGAATAAATCATTGGGAAAATGATGATTGTTCATTGAATTTGAATTCTCGCACCATCTTTGGGCACTAGGAACTACCTAAAATAAAAGAAAAAGCCTCCTAGCACGTAGGTACATGTTTGGCACATAATCACGTAATTCATGCATTCAAGCAAGCATTATAACGACGAAGTTTACAGGCAAACATGTGATCAGACAGACATTACAACGACACATGCACAACAAGCAAGCGGATGCATGAATGTGGGTTAAAGGCTTTTCGCTCCTGTGAGGTTACCATGACAAATTACAACTTCCGTTCTGCGGATGGTCGACACATCGATTGTAATTCTTTTCATCAACAAAGGATTGATGAGTCATGGGTGAGGAAGCGTCGATTTGCACGATAGGACAACTGTATATTCCTTTAGATATACGCATTGTCTACGAGTTGCGACACAAACTTCCTCGAGGATCGATAAGGGTCAAAAGGTTGTGCCAAAGCACATGCAAAGATGCAAATGATGCAAAATAATATGGAACATGTTATTTAATAATTAAGCAAACTTGACTTTCGAGTCTCACCCTCTTAAATAAGTCCCTAGTGAAGTCGCCACTGTAAGGACCCGAGATTTTCCATACCAATCCTTTTGTTTTTCCCCGGAGTGCGTCCTTATAGAAAATTTGTCAATTGGGGGCTTAGATAAGTTCAAGGGACCATCGAGTTAGAAAAGCTTTTGTAAAGACTTAAATCGAATAAAAACCATGAAAGAGGTCACAAATCTGCTATTGGCGTTTTATCGAAGGGACAAACCGAAGAGACAACCCAATAGCGTGAAAAGTGAACTAATCATGTTTTTAGAAAGACTCCCGCTTATATAAAACATATAAGTACCCAAGAATAAAGGGTTTGGGGGCGAAGGTACGAGGTGGAAAGGTGTTAGGCACCCAACTCGCCCGTTTATGACGGCCTCTACTAACTCAAGTTTGCTTAATAATTTAAAGAGATAATTCTCATGCAAAACCGGATTAACAACCTAGACTTTAGACTATTAATTGGTTCACCACAAGCATCACAGCATTTATTTTTAACCCTTATTTAGATATGCATTCGGTTTGACAAGTTGGGCAGCACAACGATTATACGGACAGTATTTAGGAAGCAATAAAACGTTATTCTAGCATGATATCTACGTTATGACTACTTAGAAAATAAACAGTTAAACAAGCAATTTAATTTGAGCCCTCAGGAATTTGTACCTGAACTGTAGGCTATATTTGACAAGAATAGTAAAAATAGATCTCAAGTTTGGAAGAAAGAGGGAGAAGCTTAGAGCTAATAGTACTGAGAATAGAGGTTGCCAACTGTAGGCTATGTGTTTTGAACTGAGGGTGAGGGGTTGTGTTATATAGGCTTGGAAAAGCAGGGTTGGACGGCTGAAAAGGAGCTGAAAAATGGAACGGGCTTGAAAAATGAGGCGGGCCTGAAGGAAAAGCCAGGCTGCTAGCGGCGCTAGACAAGGACGCTAGCGGCCCTGGTTAGCGCCGCTAGCGGCCCTAGGACATTCTTTATCTTCCGGGGAATTTTTAATGATCCGAAAGATTTGAAAAGACTGTTTTGCCCTTGAGTGGTGAAAGACAATTTTACCCCTATATTGCAACTTGGCGACCGGGGGTCGGAATGAGGCATGAGACGTGTCGTTGGAAAGCTCTTGAACGGGGCTTTTGGACGGAATGAAATAAAGGAGTGTTTGGAGAAAAACCTGAGACCTTATTTTAAACTATTAAAGCAAAATAGCAGTTCAAGCTTAAAAATTACTCCTCTCATCATCGGGCTTTTTTGGCGTCTACAAAACCTCAGCCTGCTAACTAGCTATGCGGAGTCATACCTTCGCAGCTAGCTTCTTAGTGGGACTGTGGCCTTCCAGGCCACGGAAGTTTGAGGCAATAACAGGTCTGTGATACCCTTAGATGTTCTGGGCCGCATGCGCGCTACACTGATGTATTCAACAAGTCTATAGCCTTGGCCGACAAACCCGGATAATCTTTAAAATTTCATCGTGATCGGGATAGATCATTGTCATTGTTGGTCTTCAACGAGGAATTCCTAGTAAGCGCGAGTCATCTGCTCGCGCTGACTACGTCCCTGCCCTTTGTACACACCGCCCGTCGCTCCTACCGATTGAATGGTCCGGTGAAATGTTCGGATCGCGGCGACGTGGGCGGTTTGCCGCCGGCGACGTCGCGAGAAGTCCATTGAACCTTATCATTTAGAGGAAGGAGAAGTCGTAACAAGGTTTCCGTAGGTGAACCTGCGGAAGGATCATTGTCGAAACCTGCCTAGCAGAACAACAACCCGTGAACATGTTCATCACTCCGGGAGGGGCGCTGAAGGCCCTTGGGCTAACAGCCCCTTCCCTAGTGGGGGGGCCTCCCGGCGTAACAACGAACCCCGGCGCGAAAAGCGCAAAGGAACTGAACACATAGAGTGCCCTCCCGCGTCCGGTTCGCCGGCGTTGGGCGTGGGACCTGTACATACTTACAAAACGACTCTCGGCAACGGATATCTCGGCTCTCGCATTGATGAAGAACGTAGCGAAATGCGATACTTGGTGTGAATTGCAGAATCCCGTGAACCACCGAGTCTTTGAACGCAAGTTGCGCCCGAAGCCGTCAGGCCGAGTGCACGTCTGCATGGGCGTCAGGCATCGCGTCTCACCCACCCACCTCGCATGGGAGGGGAAAGAGGATAGCCTCCCGTGCCTCACCGGGCGCAGCTGGCCTATATAGGGAGCCTACGGCAACGGTCAGCCGCGGCGATTGGTGGATTAAAACCTCACGTATCGCGCTGCGCAAGCACGTCGCCAGGGGAGCTCGAAGGACCCCGAGCGAACGCTCACAACCGTTGCGACCCCATGTCAGGCGGGGCTACCCTCTGAGTTTAAGCATATCAATAAGCGGAGGAAGAGAAACTATGGAAATGGGAGGCCCCTATGGTCGGTTATTGGGTCCCTGATAGGCTTGTAAGGGCGGTTTTACGCGATGCCAATGTTTTCGCCCAAAAACTTGCGACATTGGTGATATCTGAGTTCGGGAATCAAGGTGACCCTCCCGGGGCACCGGGAGTCCCCTAGGCCATAATAGAGCCCTCGAAAAAATTTCGGCTGATAACGCCAACCGGGCCCCGGGAATGCTATAGGGGACGTGTTTTGTGCCTCCGTACACAAAGTTTTCGACGTTAATATTTTCGCCCCATATCATACGGGAGACCCATATGGGACGTGGGAGGCCCCCAGGATCGGTTACCGGATCCTTGATAGGCTTGTAAGGGCGGTTTTATGCGATGCCATTGTTTTGGCCCAAAAACGGGCGACATGGGTGATATCGGAGTTCGGGGATAAGGATGACCCTCCCGCAGCGCCTTGGGTCCCCTAGGGTCATGATATACCCCTAGGAGATGTTTGGGCAAAAATGACACCCGGGCCCCAGGAAGCCGAAAATCAAAGAATATAATCCACTTTTTTTGGCTTCCAAGATGCTCTGGACCGTAGGTGTATATCTTCACACCATATCGCACGGGACATCCCTAAGTGATATAGGAAGCCCCCAGGGTTGGTTATTTGGTCCATGATAGGCTTGTAACTGCGTTTTTACGGGATGCCAATGTAAGGGCCGGAATACGAAAAAATGGGAGAGGGCCGGAAGTTCCTACCCCCCAAGAGTGAGGAGTGAGGTCTCAAAATTATTTCTAATATTAACGTGAGGTCTCAAAAATAATTCCCAATTTTTTTGTAACTTTTCTGATATTATGTCTACTTATTTCCTATCTTTCAGCCTATTTTTTAATTAAAAATTAAATTAAATAGCTACCTTGTGTGAAAAAATTAAAAGAAAAAGTTTTCCCGTAACTAAATAATATACTTGAAAAGTTGAGGTGGAACTTTTGGAAAATAATTATCCAAACTCTAAAAAACCCCCAGTATGAAAATTATGCACTGTCCATATCTACTCCTGTCAGAACCACTAAACCTTATAAGACTCTTTAGGGGGTAGTTGCTTGAGGGAGTGCTTGTGGGCGAAGGAAGCGCCTACCAGGTGCCGAGTAGTGTCAAGTCGTGCGCCATCATAGCCGGACACCCACGACACCTCGGCTCAAGCACAGGCTCCCTATGCCGGAGACGGACGCGACATGACGCCGCATGAAGCGCCTACTAGGCGACGAGTTGTGTCATTCGCGTCCACTCGGGCGCTGTCGAGGTCGACGATGGCTTACGGTTACGATGTGGGTATAAACGTTGGACGGATGTGATCTCCTACGGGATCGAGCTATCCAGACGACGTCGGATAGATGTGATCTCCTTCGGGATGAGCCAGCGAGCCGACGTCGGATGGATGTGATCTCTTTCGGGATGAGCTATCGAGCCGGCTTGTGGGTATAAATGTCGGACTGATGTGATCTCCTTTGGGATTGAGCCATCCAGACAACGTCAGGTAGATGTGATCTCCTTCGGGATGAGCCAGCGAGCCGACGTCGGATGGATGTGATCTCCTTCGAGATGAGCTATCTAGCCGGCTTGTGGGTATCAATGTCGGATTGATGTGATCTCCT
>CM076152.1:19102500-19105000 GCA_038025085.1 Tetragonia tetragonoides
TCATCAAGCCTCATACAAGAGCAACTTTACAACCAAGAGCAAGGCAAATACAAGAGCAGTTGACATTCAATTCTAGTGCAACAAAAGGTTAACTTGAGGGCAATTTTCTCAACCTCTCAAAACTCTTTTTTAAATCATGTTTTACTTAGATCATGATTATGGTTGATTTGTATATCATGTTTTGATTGTTTTAGTTTTGTTATTAATCGTATTCATGTCTAGATTATTAATTTTCATGTTTTAATTAGTTTAATGCATGTTTAGTATAAATATTGCATCTTTGCATGATTAGCATATTTAATTAGCATGTTAGCATATAATTAGGGTTTTTGCATATAGTTAGCCCTAGATTGCATACTAGCATATTTTTATTATTTTCTTTATATTTATATTTATTACTTCCGTTGAAGTTGCTAACAATCTAATTGATGTGCATATGCAATTTGGCGCGTTTAGCAAGAAAGGTAAGGTGGAGATTTATTTCTTCTATCTTATTTATTGGTTTGGTTTGTGTTAATTAATATTCATGCAATTTGATAATATGTGCAAAGCGATCACTTTAGTAATTTGGTTTGTTCAACCAACCTAGTTAATTTAGGATCTTGGACGACCGGATTTGTATGGAACCTTACGATATGAATTATGAATCAACATCAATGAGATCAGTGGAGGCCGTTAATTCGGGCGATTTAGATAGGATTCGTTTTATCTTTTTCGTACCCACACCCCCGAACTCAATCTTTGGCCCCTTTTGGGTATGAGTGAATTCCAAATAGGAATTGGGTGCACTTTTGTTGGTTTCCAATTGTTTCCTTAAAAATTGGTGGCGACTTCACTATTTGCTTATTATTTCCCCTAGCACAATTAATCATGTTGCATATGACGTATTATTTAAGAACAATTAAATTCCAACTAAATATTCAATTAGCGCCGAAAGGCGAGGGTTCTTACAGTGGCGACTTCACTGGGGATTTAATAAGAGGGTGTAATTCGAAAGCTTATCCATGTTGATTATTAATTCATATTTCTTGGTTCATGGCCTTTATGTGTTCATTATTGCTTTGCATTCATATCATCCATATTGCATGTGTTATCATAGCAAGATGTCGTAAGACATCACCACACCATGAATAGGAATTACCCTTTGGAGCAATGTTTATGACTTAGGCCGGCTACCCACTCTGTCCGAATTACCTTTGCACATAGTCGTGTTCCACCCCATGATATTTACATGTTTCCATTCGAGATATGTAAAACGGTACGTTAGTTTTACTATGCATCCCATAGATGACGAAACGCATCCGGTCGTGGGTTACCATATCCAACCATAGATTGTGTCAACCATTGCATTTAGTCTCATGGTCCATTCAAGGTGCTTAATTGATTGCTTGCCATATTGTGATCGATTGTTTCCTTGTTATGTGATTTTTTCCTTAGATCGCAAAATTAGGTCCCCTTTAGGATCTTAGTGGTCTAGAGTATAGGAAGTTTCCTATTTGTGTATATGACTAACTTTGTAAACTAACTTAAGATCGAGTCTAGAATCTTTTCTTTTTAAGAAGTAGGATCCATGAATATTCCCGATGATCCTAGTAACCATATTAGGGAGACTTATTTTCCAAGAAAATCAATTTCGAGCAAGTAATATATTTCGATCAATGATCTTTGCAAAAAATAAAAATAAAAAAGAGTCTTTTTTCTTTCCTTAAGCAAGTAAATAGTATATTTTCCTTTTCTTGAGTCAGGAATATATTTTCCATATCTAAGTCAAGAGTCTTATGGCAAGTCAAGAGTAGCGTCTTTGTACTTTCCATTGCAAGTCAAGAGTATCTTCTCCCTTTCGTAAGTCTAAAAAAATCTTGTTCCCATAGCAAGTCAAGAGTAATCTTTTGCTTCCCATATTTTGTTTAGGTTCTAGGTTCATCCTTTTTCCCTTTACTTATTTTGCAAGTCAAGAGTAATATTCTTTCTTTCTTGAGTCAAGAGTATTTTTTCTTTGTCCTTTTAATATAAAGTCGAAAGGTCATTGGTTGAATTACGTTACTTGCATAGCAAAAATTCCAAAATAAATTCAGTCTGCTTGAGAAGTTACCATGTTGAGTGATTATTCTAGATTCTTTTCCCATCTTTTTCTAACTTAAAAAAAAAAAATCAAAAAATTGCATTGCATTTCGTTTTTAGAAGCTCCATGCTAGGACATATAGAATCATTTTAGATTGCATTGCATCACATATCATTTTGCATCATCTTAGAATATTGCATACACCCACTTGCCATAGGTGGTTAGCTTCATCATGCATCTCATACTAGATAATTTGTGCATACATATAGGACATTGCATATCGCATTGCATATCATTCTAGGATATTCTAGATTCTTCCATATTATTTGCAGATAAATCATTTTAGGCACGTTTAGGACACTATAGAGTCTTGCATTACAATCGTTCACCTCATATATTTGCATTCTGCATCTAGAAAGAGTCTTCATTGCATGTTCG
>CM076152.1:19115000-19147500 GCA_038025085.1 Tetragonia tetragonoides
TGGATGCATTCTAGTACCCAGCCAATGAATTTTACAGGAAACCCATAGCCTTGTAACATCTCCTTGACAAAACTCCAATGAGTTGTGTCATAGGCTTTCCTTAGGTCGATCTTCATCAAGCATCTAGGAGAGGATTGTTTCCTGTTGTAATGCTTAATAAGATCCTGGCAAATCATTACGTTGTGTACAATTGATCTCTGAGCCACAAAGGCACCCTGGTTCACAGAAACTAGGTCAGGAAGCACTCTTGCCAATCTCCCACACAGAATCTTGGAGATGCATTTGTAGATGGTATTGCAGCAGGCAATTGGTCTGTAATCAGATGCCTTCTCTGGATTTGCTATCTTCTGCACTAGACACAGGGTAGTGGCATTCACCTCTTTGAGCATTTTAGATGAATCAAAAAAGTCAATGATGGCTTCAGTCACATCTTCTCCCACAATATGCCAAGCTGCTTTGAAAAAACCTGATCCAAAACCCTCAGGACCTGGACTTTTATTAGTGTCAATGTCAAGCATAGCTGATTTAACTTCTACAACACTCACTGGGGCACTCATGGTCATCTGTTGGTGTATGTCCAGTTTATGTCCTGCTGAGAAGAAACTGCTCTCTACTGTTGTGTCCCTTACCCCTGATATTGCTAGCATTTTCCTGTAAAACCCCACAAGCATAGCGATGCCAATGTTTTGGCCCAAAAACGGGCGACATGGGTGATATCTGACTTCGGGAATCAAGGTGACCTTCCCGGGGCACCGGGAGTCCCCTAGGGCCATAATAGAGTCCCCGAAAAAATTCGGGCGAAAACGGCAACCGGGCCCCGGGAATGCTCTAGGGGACGTGTTCTGGGCCATTTTACGCAAAGTTTTCGACGTTAATATTTTCGGCCCATATCGTATGGGAGACCCCTATGGGACATGGGAGGCCCCTCAGGTCAGTTATTGGGTCCCTGATAGGCTTGTAAGGGCGGTTTTATGGGATGCCAATTTTTTGGCCCAAAAACGAGCGACATGGGTGATATCTGAGTTCGGGAATTAAGATGCCCTCCCAGGGCACCCGGGGTCCCCTAGGGCCATAATAGAGTCCCCAAAATAATTACGGGCAAAAATGGCAACCGGGACCCGGGAATGCTCTAGGGGACGTGTTCTGGGCCATTTTATGCAAAGTTTTGGACGTTAAAATTTTCGGCCCATATCATACGGGAGACCACTATGGGACAAGGGAGGCCCCTAGGGTCGGTTATTGGGTCCCTGATAGACTTGTAAGGGTGGTTTTATGGGATGCCAATGTTTTGGCCCAAAAACGGGCGACATGGGTGATATCTGAGTTCGGGAATCAAGGTGCCCCTCCCGGGGCACCGGGGGTCCCCTAGGGCCATAATAGAGTCCCCAAAACAATTTCGAGCGAAAACGGCAACCGGGCCCTGGGAATGCTTTAGGGGACGTGTTCTGGGCCATTTTACGCAAAGTTTTGGACGTTAATATTTTCGGCCCATATCGTACGGGAGACCCCTATGGGACATGGGAGGCCTCTGGGGTTGGTTATCGGGTCCCTGATAGGCTTGTAAGGGCGATTTTACGTGATGCCAATGTTTTGGCCCAAAAACGGGCGACATGGGTGATATCTGAGTTCGGGAATCAAGGTGACCCTCTCGGGGCACCGGGGGTCCCCTAGGGCCATAATAGAGTCCCCGAAAAAATTTCGGGCGAAAACGGCAACCGGGCCCCGGGAATGCTCTAGGGGACGTGTTCTGGGCCATTTTACGCAAAGTTTTTGACGTTAATATTTTCGGCCCATATCGTACGGGAGACCCCTTTGGGACAAGGGAGGCCCCTAGGGTCGGTTATTGGGTCCCTGATAGGCTTGTAAGGGCGGTTTTATGCGATGCCAATGTTTTTGGTGTAAGTCAGAAAATTGTATGATTGTTAACTGTAACCTAACATGATTACAGTCTATAGGCAATGTAAAATCAAGGCCACCTACTAGGTAGGGTTCCTTTTTTCTACATCCCTTTACTACCTTACAAACCTACAATAGACCTGGAGCAACTCACTACAAGCAGTGGTTCCCCATATCAGAAACACAACAAAATAAACCAAATTATTCCTGACTTACAACAAAATACATAACATAGTAAACTAAAATATTACAGATTCTCTAGCCTTGCTGAGTTCCTGGATTCTGTTTCTTCCACTTTCTGCCTATCTGCTGACATCTGACTCGGATTTTCCTGGTGAAACTGCTGCATGAATTTCTGCACTGATTCTCTAGCCTTGCTGATCTGCTTGATTCTGCTACTTCCTCTTTCTGTTTTGCTTCTGCCACTTGATTCTGGATTACCTTCTGTAACATTACTGCATGAATTTCTGCATCTACAACACACAAATGGATTTTACAGATTTCTGATCCATCTTTTATCCTTGTTGTTTAGCTTCCTGTTGCTACTGCACTGTTGAATTCTGATCCTGATTGTCATCTGAATCTGCTGAATAACCTGTGACATTGGCATTCTGCTCCTCTCAAAGCACATCAGGTTCCTGCTTCTCCATACCCAGTACACAGCTGCTGCAATCCCTGCTGCATACACTCCTTTCCTGAATCTCGAGCATTTCTGTCTACTAACCCAGTTGAGCATTCCCTGGAATGTGTTTGCTCTTGTAGATATTTGCAGCCAAGTCTTTAGCTGGTTCAGTGCCTCTGTTGAAACATTACAGCTGAAAAACAAATGGTTATGATTTTCTGTTTCGAACAACAACAACAACAACCATCCAGTAAGTATCCCGCCTAGGGCGGGATCTGGGGAGGTCCACATGTACCCAGTCTTACCCCTACTAGTCGCCTAGAAGAGAGACTGTTTCCGAAAGACCCACAAAAATTTTTATTTTATTTTTGTTTTTTTAAATACATTTTCAAAAAGTTTTTTTTTTTTTTTTTTTAAAGCAATAAAGGATGATCAAAAGGGCAAGAGAAGTAAAGGAATAAACATACTAACACAAGATATTACTACTTGAACAACATAAAGTGAAGGAGACGCTACAGGCTATAAACAAAATCACTCAACCTCTAGTACTAGCCAATGCACAACCATAATCTAGCGAGGATCCTCTACACGAATCCTGCTATGCTATAATTTCCTATCTAGGACCAAGTCCTCGGTAAGATCTAGAAGGGTCAAATCCTGCTTGTTTACCTCTCCCCAAGTTTTCTTCGGGCGTCCTCTTCTTCGTTTACAGTCTCTAAGTGTAATTCTCTCACACCTTCTCACCGGTGCATCTCGATGTCTCCTCCTCACATGCCCAAGCCACCTAAGTCTTGTTTCTCGCATCTTATTGTCAATATCGGTCACTCCCACCTTACCTCTCAACACTTCGTTACTAATTTTATCTCTTCTTGTAGAGTTGCACATCCATCAAAGCATCCTCATCTCTGTCACCCGCATCTTCTGCACATGCACCTTCCTCACCGGCCAACACTCCACCCCATATAGCATAGTTGGCCTGATGGCTGTACAATAAAATTTGCCTTTAAGTTTTAGTGGAATTTTTCTGTCACATAGAACTCCCATTGCACTCCTCCACTTTAGCCACCCTGTTCTGATACGATGAGTCACGTCATCATCAATCTCGCCGTTGCCGTGTATGATTGAACTGAGATATTTGAAACAATCCCTCTTCGGTACCACTTCAGTACCAATCTTAATCTCCATATCCGAGGCAACCCCATCTCTTGTAAATTTGCCTTCCAAGTACTCGGTCTTTGTCCTACTTAACTTAAATCCCTTTGACTCTAGTGTATCCGCCAAAGTTCTAGTTTGGCGTTAACACCTTCTCTAGTCTCGTCTATCAAAACAATGTCGTCGGCAAACAACATACACCAAGGCACATCCCCCTGGATAGTCTTAGTGAGCTCATCCATAACGGTTGCGAATAAGAAGGGACTCAACGATGACCCTTGATGTAACCCAATATCTATTGAAAATTGCTCAGTTTCCCCTCCTGTAGTCCTGACCCTAGTCCTCACTCCTTCATACATATCCTTAATCACTCGGATATAGGCGACTGGAACCCCCTTGGATTCCAAGCACCTCCACATAACTTCTCTGGGTACCCTGTCACACGCCTTCTCCAAATGGATGAAAACCATGTGCAAGTCCCTTTTTCTATCTCTGTAGTACTCCATAGAACGTCTAATCAGATGAATCGCTTCTGTTGTTGAGCTCCCTGGCATGAAACCGAATTGGTTCTCCGAGATAAGAGTACTCTTCCTCAGTCTCTTCTCAATCACTCTCTCCCATAGCTTCATGGTGTGACTGAGTAACTTAATACCTCTATAGTTGTTGCAGTTTTGGATATCTCCTTTGTTCTTGTATAGAGGAATCAATGTGCTGAGCCGCCACTCCTCCGGCATCCTTGCAGATTTGAGGATCATGTTGAAAAGCCTAACTAACCACAATAAACCTTCCTCCCCCAAACTCTTCCATACCTCTATGATTTTCTGTTTCCATTTTGCATAAATAGCAGATGGTGTCACCATTTAGGAATCCCATTTTCTGCAGCCTATCCTTGGTCAGCAGTCTACCCATTTGGGCCAACCATAAAACGAAGCTTTGCCTAGGTACAGTAATCTCTCCCCCAGATCAGGTCAGCATGTCTGGATTTTGGCAAATTCCCCATCAATATCGAATTTTTAAGCTTAGTAATGTCGAATTTTTCCCAAGCAGAGACCTTACCAATATCTGTATTCTCTTGCTGAATGGTTTGCTCTGCCTCTTCCTCTTCATCCTCTGACGAGAGTTGAGTACTTGCCTTCTCCTTCATTTTCGAGTGCCAAGTGTTGATTTTCTCTCTTGCTAGTTCCAATTGCTGCACTGTTTGAGTTTGCACTTCAGGTGTCATCACCTCAGGCGCCTCCAATTCATCGTTTAATTTGCGCACAACTCGATCTAGGGTTTCTCGATTACTGCTCGAACTTTGCCTTTGATTCACCGTTTTAGTAGGACACGGTGGGGCTGAGTTTTCCACATTATCGCCATGCTTTTTTGTCCCTCGTTTTGCCTTGTCTTTCTTCCCCATTCAAACTCACAGCTTCATCAATGGCAGATGCGCGGTGTAGAGGAGAGAGAAGAGAGCATTTTAGAGAGAGAAAAACCCGCGATGCAAATGTTAAGGCTCGAAAACGGGCGACGCCCAAAAACGGGCGACATGAGTGATATCTTAGTTCGGGAATCAAGGTGCCCCTCCCGGGGCACCGGGGGTCCCCTAGGGCCATAATAGAGTCCCCGAAAAAATTTCGGGCGAAAACGGCAACCGGGCCCCGGGAATGCTGTAGCGGACGTGTTCTGGGCCATTTTACGCAAAGTTTTCGACGTTAATATTTTCGGTCCATATCGTACGGGAGACCCTATGGGACGTTGGAGGCCCCTAGGGTCGGTTATTGGGTCCCTGATAGGCTTGTAAGGGCGGTTTTACGCGATGCAAAGTTTTGCCACAAATACGGGGGACATGGGTGATATCTGAGTTTGGAATCATGGTGACCCCCCCGAGGCACTGGGGGTCTCCTAGGGCCATAATAGAGCCCTCAAAAAAGTTTCGAGCGAAACGACAACCGGGCCTTGGGAATTCTCTAGGGGACGTGTTTTGGGCGCCCGGACGTAAAGTTTTCGAGGTTAATATTTTCGCCCCATATCGTACGGGAGACCCATAGGGGACGTGGGAGGCCCCTAGGATCGGTTATCGGGTCCCTGATAGGCTTGTAAGGGCGATTTTACGCGATGCCAATGTTTTGGCCCAAAAACGGGCTACATGGGTGATATCTGAGTTCGGGAATCAAGGTGGCCCTCTCGGGGCACCGGGGGGCCCCTAGGGCCATTATAGAGTCCCCGAAAAAGTTTCGGGAAAAAAGGGCAACCGGGCCCCGGGAATGCTCTATGGGACGTGTTCTGGGCCATTTTACGCAAAGTTTTTGACGTTAATATTTTCGGCCCATATCGTACAGGAGACCCCTATGGGATATGGGAGGCCCCTAGTATCGGTTATCGGGTCCCTAATAGGCTTGTAAGGGCGGTTTTACGCGATGCCAATGTTTTGGCACAAAAATGGGCGACATGGGTGATATCTGAGTTCGAGAATCAACGTGCCCCTCCCGGGGCACCGGGGGTCCCCTAGGACCATAATAGAGTCCCCGAAAAAATTTCTGGCGAAAACGACAACCGGGCCCCGGGAATGCTCTAGGGGACGTGATCTGGGACACTTTATGCAAAGTTTTTCGACGTTAATATTTTCGGCCCATATCGTATTGGAGACCCATATGGGACATGGGAGGCCCCTAGGGTCGGTTATTGGGTCCCTGGTAGGCTTGTAAGGGCGGTTTTACGCGATGCCAATGTTTTGGCCCAAAAACGGGCGACATGGTTGATATCTGAGTTTGGGAATCAAGGTGACCCTCCCGGGGCACCGGGGGTCCCCTAGGGCCATAATAGAGTCCCTGAAAAAATTTCGGGCGAAAACGGCAACAGGGCCCCGAGAATACTCAAGGGTACGTGTTCTGGGCCATTTTATGCAAAGTTTTCGACGTTAATATTTTCGGCCCATATCGTACGGGAGACCCCTATGGGACATGGGAGGCCCCTAGGGTAGGTTATTGGGTCCCTGATAGGCTTGTAAGGGTGGTTTTACGCGATGTCAATGTTTTTTTTTTGGTGCAAGTCAGAAAATGTATTATTGCTCACTGTAATGTAACAAGATTACAGCCCAAAGGCAATGCGAATCCAAGGCTACCTACTAGGTAGGGTTCCTTTTTTCCTGCATCCCTTTACTACCTTACAACCCTTCAATCTGGTGCAACTCACTACAGACAGTGATTCACCATCTCTGTAAACATAACAAATTACAAAAATCTTTTCTAACTTACAACAAAGTACAAAAACATAATAAACTAGAAATTTCAACTTCTTCTAGCTTTCCAAATCTTTTGTTTTCCTGTTTCATTCCTTGCTCTACTTTTCTCCAGCAACCTGTCACTGGTTGTCTGCTGGCACCTGCTGCCTGGTTCACATCCTAGTTTCTGCAACAAATCTTCCAGAAGCTGATTCATTCCTCCTTTTTTCTTGCTTCAAACCTTCTGGTTTCCTGTGCATTCTACTGGTTCCTGTTGCCTGCTAGAACCTGCTGCCTGGTTCACAGCTTAGGTTCTGCCACCTGCTTCTGTTTCCTTCTTGAATTCTGCTGCTCGGCCTGACTTCAGCAAACTGCTGCTGATTCCCTGCTGAAACCTGCTGCCTGAATTCTGTACAGGTTCTCATGCCTTGCAAAACTGCAGGTTCTCTGCTGAAAACCTAATGTATTCTCTGGTCCTTGCTGGTTAATCTTCCTGTTACTACTGCACTACTAAGTTCTGATTCTGATTGCCAGTTGAATAAAAATGGCAATCTGTCCACACAACACCCTGCAGGTTCCTACAACTTCATTTTCAAGTGTATTGACACCCAGACCAGCTCTAATCTGTAGTACATAGTCTTTACTGCAGTCTGTAAAGCCTAGTATTTACAGAATGTTTGTGTAGGGCTCCTTCTTGTCTGTTTCCAAGTTGTAGCACATTGAAGTGCAACAACAGTGAGCTCCTTCCATAGTTTCTTCCTTTCCTCCATTTCCATTATCCCATACACAGATTCCCCACAAGTTCCTTTTTCTTCACAAAATTAATACTTTAATGTAATCTATTGCACTTCTTTTTTTCCCCTTATATTCACTACTTTACAAATCACCATTTGCACAGAAGAAAATAACACAACAACATGAAAATAATTTGGTAACCATCTAATCCAGATTCTTCCCAATCTATGATAGTCATGGTTGCTAAATGATTCCCATTCTAGCATGAAACTTTTTTTGCATTTTTCCAAGTTTACTAGTCTAATTTTAGTTTTCTAACAAACCTACCAATCCAAAGTTATTCTTTTTCCAGAAAAGACTTACATCTTTCTGTTTATTAGGGCCATTTAGGCCTCTCACATTCCATATAAGAATCCTATCCATGACTACCCATCAAGATAGGAGACTCACCATGTGTTGGGGCCATACCAGGTGTCATAACCCCCTGTGCTGCTGGTTCTGCTGTCTCTTCTGGCTGTTTTTCCCCCTGTTGCACTTCTTTTTCTTCTTCTTGTAGCACTGCAAAAGTATTCTGTGTATGAGGCTGTGGTTGGCCCTGTCTGTAAAAACCTCTTCCTGCTCTTCTGCCCCCCCTGCATTGCCTGCTCTTCCTCTCCCTCTTCCTGCATTTTGCCATAGCTGGTTTCTGGGATTTGCTTGAACTGGTGGCCTGTTTTGCACTGTAACAGGTTGTGCCACAGGGGCTGCATTTCCAATCTTTTTCCTGCATGCCTGTTCACCATGTCCATGCTTCTTGCAATGGTTGCAGATGATTGGTTTCCAATCATACTCAACTTCCTGCTCCACAATGTTTCCCCTCTCATTCTTGAAATTTACCATTTCCGGGTAGACATCTCCAATTTTCACTTCAATTAACACCCGGGCATAATGAATTCCTACCTTAAGTTCAGTATTCCTATCCGCCATCATTGGTCTACCAACAAGGCTTGCAATTTTGCTTAGCCCCGCTGGGAATTTCACCCAAATAGGAACCGAGGTTAACTCCTCATGTTCATAGTCCACATTTTCAGACCATGGTCTCACTATCATAGGTTTGTTGTCAAAATGGTACACTCCTTCCTGAATTACATTATCCCTCTGCTCCATTGAATCAAACCTGACCAGTACCAGGCCATTGTTCATCATGGCAATCTTATTCATCCCTTTTTTAGCCCAAATTCGTCTTAGAAATCCGCTAAAAACAGTAATTGGTGGTCTAGCACCCATGACATAGCACACAACAGCTTGGTTCCAAAAATTAATTTCGGATTCAATGTCTTTGTGGTTTATTTCCCCGACTGGTTTCCCTTCGTGCACAGCAGGCTCTATAAAATCAAGTTTAAACCCAGCATTTTTTAGCTTAGTTATATCGAATTTTTCCCAAGCAGAGATCTTACCAATTTCTGAATTTCCTTGCAGGATTGGTTGCTCAATCTCTTCCTCTTCATCTTCAGACGACATCTGGGTGTTTGCCCTTTCCTTCATTTTCGATAGCTAGGTGTTTATCTTCTCCCGTTTATCCTCCATTTGCTGGACAGTTTGCGTTTTCATTTCTGGAGTCATAACCTCATGTGCTTCCAATTCATCATTCAGATTACGAACAACTTGATCTAGGTTTTCCCGATTGTTGTTTGAGTTTTCTTTTTAAGTTCACGATTTTAGTGGGACATGGTGGTACTGAGTTTACTTCGGTTTCGCGATGCTTTTCTACCCCCCTCTTTGCTTTATCATTCTTCCCCATCGAGACTCACGGCTTCATCCATGGCGGAGGAGCAGTGTTGAGGAGAGAGAAGAGAGCATTTTAGAGAGCATTTTAGCGATGCGCGATGTCAATGTTTTGGCCCAAAAACGGGCGACATGGGTGATATTTGAGTTCGGGAATCAAGGTGACCCTCCCGGGGCACCGGGGGTTCCCTAGGGCCATAATAGAGTCCCAGAAACAATTTCGGGCTAAAACGGCAACCGGGCCCCGGGAATGCTCTAGGGGACGTGTTCTAGGCCATTTTAGGCAAAGTTTTCGACGTTAATATTTTCTGCCCATATCGTACAGAAGACCTCTATGGGACATGGGAGGCCCCTAGGATCGGTTATTGGGTCCCTGATAGGCTTGTCAGGGCGGTTTTACGCGATGTCAATGTTTTGGCCCAAAAACGGGCGACTTGGGTGATATATGAGTTCGGGAATCAAGGTGACCCTCCCGGGGGACCGAGGGTCCCCTAAGGTCATAATAGAGTCCCCGAAAAAATTTGGGGTGAAAACGGCAACCAGGCCTCGGGAATGCTCTAGGGGACGTGTTCTGGGCCATTTTACGCAAAATTTTCGACGTTAATATTTTCAGCCCATATCGTACGGGAGACCCTTAAGGGACATGGGAGGCCCTTAGGGTCGGTTCTTGGGTCCCTGATAGGCTTGCAAGGGCGGTTTTACGCGATAGCAATATTTTGGCCCAAAAACGGGCGACATGGGTGATATCTGAGTTAAGGAATGCTCTAGGGGACGTGTTCAAGGTGACCCTCCCGGGGCACCGAGCGTCCCCTAGGGCCATATTAGAGTCCTCGAAAAAATTTCGGGCGAAAAAGGCAACTGGACCCCGGGAATGCTCTAGGGGACGAGTTCTGGGCCAATTTATGCAATGTTTTTGACGTTAATATTTTTGGCCCATATCGTACGGGAGATCCCTATGGGACATGGGAGGCCCCTAGGGTTGGCTATTGGGTCCCTGATAGGGTTGTAAGGGCAATTTTACGCGATGCCAATGTTTTGGCCCAAAAACGGGCGAGATGGATGATATCTGAGTTCGGGAATCAAGGTGACCCTCCCGAAGCACCGAGAGTCCCCTGGGTCCATAATAGAGTCACCGAAAAAGTTTTGGGCGAAAACGGCAAACGGGCCCCGAAATGCTCTAGGGGATGTGTTCTGGGCCATTTTACGCTAAGTTTTCGACTGTAATATTTTCGGCCTATATCGTACGGGAGACCCCTATGGGACATGGGAGGCCCCTAGGGTCCGTTATTGGGTCCCTGATAGGCTTGTAAGGGCGGTTTTACGCGATGCCAATGTTTTGGCCCAAAAACGGGCGACATGGGTGATATCTGAGTTAGGGAATCAAGGTGCCCCTCCCGGGGCACCGGCGGTCCCCTAGGGCCTTAATAGAGTCCCAGGCAAAAATTTCTGGTGAAAACGGCATTCGGGCCTCGGGAATGCTCTAGGGGACGTGTTCTGGGCAATTTTACGCAAAGTTTTCGACGTTAATATTTTCGGCCCATATCGTACGGGAGACCCCTATGGGACATGGGAGGCTCCTAGGGTCGGTTATTGGGTCCCTGATAGGCTTGTAAGGGCGGTTTTACACGATGCCAATGTTTTGGACCAAAAACAGGCGACATGGGTGATATCTGAGTTCAGGAATCAAGGTGTTCCTCCCGGGTCACCGGGGGTCCCCTTGGGCCATAATAGAGTCCCCGAAAAAATTTCGGGCGAAAACGGCAATAGGGCCCCAAGAATGCTCTAGGGACGTGTTCTGGGCTATTTTACGCTATGTTTTTCACGTTATTATTTTCGACCCCTATTGTACGGGAGACCCCTATGGGACATGGGAGGGCCCTAGGGTCGATTATTTGGTCCCTGATAGGCTTGTAAAGGCGGTTTTACGCGATGCCAATGTTTTTGGTGCAAGTAAGAAATTGTATTATTACTAGCTGTAATGTAACACGATTACAGCCCACAGGCAATGCAAATCCAAGGCCACCTACTAGGTAGGGTTCCTTTTTTCTACATCCCTTTACAACCATACAACCCTAAAACAGTACTGGAGTAACACACTACAACCAGTGGCTCTCCATATCTGAAACAAATTAAAACATCATTTCCTGACTTAAAGCAAATACAAAACACAGTAAAATTAAGCTACTACAGATTCCTAATCCAACTCTATCCTTGCTGTTCATCTTCCTCCTTCTGCTGAACTGTTGAATTCTGATTCTGATTTGTGTGCTGAAACTACGGCATGATTTTTGTGACAGAGGTTGATACAGAAAACAATTACACACTTCTTATCCATCTCTTATCATTGCTGTTGATCTTCCTCTTACTGCTGCATTGCTGTATTCTAATTATGACTGTCTGCTGAATCTGCTGCATGATCTGCATCATTGACATTCTGCTTCCCTCAAAATATTGGATGTTCCTGCATCTCCATATCCAGTACACTGCTGCTTCAAGCCCTGCTGTATATACTTCCCTTCTGAATCTCGAACTCTTCTGCCTGCTTATCCAGTTAAGCATGCCCTGGATTATGTTTACTTTTGCTGACATCTGTAACCATCCTCTTAGCTGATCCAGAATCCCTGTTGATACATTACAGCTGAAGAACAGGTGATTATGATCTTCTGGCTTCAATTTGCACAGGTTGCACATAGCATCTCCATTCAGGAATCCCATTTTCTGCATCCTGACCTTTGTTAGCAGTCTCCCCAGTTGAGCCAGCCACAGGCAAAAGCTTTGTCTAGGCATGGTTATCTTGCCCCAAATCAAATTAGCATGTCTGTATTTTGGCATGACCCCTGTTAGTGCTCTGTGACCTCTTGCAACAGAATACATCCCATCAGGAGCACCCTTCCACACTCCTCTAGCTGAATATTGATCCTGGAAATATCTTTTGATTTTATTAAGCTTTTTCCAGTACAAGCTGGCTCCCCACACAGGAGCATAATTCCAGAAATTGACTCCCTTCAAATACGCCCCATTTATCCATTTTGCCCACAGTGTGTCTTTTTTTGTGGCTAAATCCCAAATATGCTTCCCATTTAAAGCAATGTTAAACCATTTGCAGTTCTTAATGTTTATTCCACCATTTTTCCTTGGTCTGCATACCATGTCCCATGCCACCAAACTTGTTTTATGTTTCTGGTCAGTAGAACCCCACAGGAATGATCTGCATTTTTGCTCTACACTTTTTAGTACCCCTGCAGGCATTATAAAAATGCTCGACCAGTATACATGTATGGAGAATAATACAGAATTAATTAATTGAGCCCTTTCTGCAAATGAGAGATTCCTGGAAGCCCAAATCTGCAGCTTTTTTGTCATTTTATCCACCAAACACTCACAATCTATTTTGCTCCATTTAGATGGAGACAGTGGAACACCCAAATACTTCATGGGTAGTGTACCCTCCCTGAACCCTGACAAACCTAACATCTCACTCTTAATTTGTTCACTTACACCAGCTAAGTACATGTTAGATTTCTCCTTATTTGCAAACAAACCAGTAGCTTGTGAAAAATAATTAATGTTGTTCATCATGATACTCACAGACTCACGGGCAGCTTTGCAGAAGCACATCAAGTCATCAGCAAAGCAGAGGTGACTCAGTGCAAGTTCTTTGCACATTGGGTGCCAGCTGAAGCTCTTGTCCATACAGGCTATTTTCAGGATTCTTGATAAATATTCCATTACCAACACAAAGATTAGTGGAGATATTGGATCACCCTGCCTAATGCCACGTTTAGCAGGAAAAAATCCATGAATGTCCCCATTCATGTTGATGCTGAAACTGGCAGTTTGGATGCACTCAAGAACCCAACCAATGAACTTTACAGGAAAACCATACCCTTGCAGCATTTGCTTGACAAAACTCCAGTGGATTGTGTCATAGGCTTTTCTTAGATCAATCTTCATCAAGCATCTTGGAGAGGATTGTTTCCTATTATAATGCTTGATAAGATCTTGACAAATCATTATGTTGTGTACTATTGATCTCTGAGCCACAAAAGCTCCCTGGTTCACAGAAACTAGGTCAGGAAGCACTCTTGCCAATCTCCCACACAAAATCTTGGAGATGCATTTGTAGATGGTATTGCAACAGGCAATTGGCCTGAAGTTAGATGCCTTCTTAGGATTTGCTATCTTCTGCACTAGACACAAGTTTGTGGCATTCACCTCTTTGAGCATTTGAGAGGAATCAAAAAAATCAATGATAGCTTCAGTCACTTCTTCCCCTACAGTATGCCAAGCTCCTTTGAAAAATCCTGAACCAAAGCCATCAGGGCCTGGACTTTTATTACAATCAATATCAAACATGGCTTTCTTCACTTCTTCAGCACTCACAGGGGCAATAATGGTCATCTGTTGATGGAGCTCTAGTCTGTGCCCTGCTGAAAAGAAACATTCTTCTGCTGTAGTGGCCCTGACACCTGAAACCCCCAGCATTTTCCTGTAAAACCCCACAATTTCCTCAATTATATCTCATTCTGGCCTGTATTTCTTTCTGTTGCAGTGCCTCAGTGAGAGGCTCCTTGTTTGCTTCTGTCTGAGCTTGGGTCATTGCAGTTCTAGCAATATCCGCCTGAGCTAAGATATCACTAAATTCATCTCTATTTAGCTTTTTTAGAACAGATCTCACGCTTTTCAGTTTCTGATACACTCTGAACATTTTTGTGCCTTGTGTTCTGCAATTTCAGGCTTGCTGCACCATTGCTTGGAATTCAGAGTGGAGGCTCCACATGTTAAAAAATTTAAAGGGGATGTTTCTTTTTGTGAATTCTTCTTGGAGAGTTAAGAAAATAGGAGAGTGGTCAGATACACCCTCTGGAAGAAACTGTAGAGTGCATTGATCAAACTCCTGCAAGCAGAGACTGTTAGCAAAAACCCAGTCTATTTTAGAGTATACTCTGCCCCCCTCCTCATGCCTATTATTCCAGGTGTATTGACACCCAGACCAACCCATTTCAGTGAGGAAACAGCCTTCAATGCAGGTTTTAAAATCTTGTATTTCAGCAAGAGTAATTGGTTGTCCTCCTTGTCTATTTCCAGGTAGCAGAACATTGTTAAAATCCCCCCCCCCCAACAATCCAAGGCTTATTGCAATTAATTGCAAAATCGCTCAGATCCTTCCATAGTTGTTTCCTGTCTTCTTTTTCATTTAGCCCATATACAAAACTCACCACAAATTCCTTTTTTCTCACTAAATTAATTACCTTACAGATAATCATTTGCACAGAAGAGAAAATCACAACAACATGAAAATTATCTGGCAACCATCTTATCCAAATTCTTCCCAACCTATGATCATTATGATTACTATAGGATTCCCACCCTGGCATGAACCTATTTTTGCATTTTTCCAGATTAATTAATCTAATTTTTGTTTCTAGAAAAGCCACCAAACCACAGTTTTTTTTTTTTTTTTTTTGCAGAAAAGGGCAACATCCCTCTGCTTATTTGGGCCATTAAGACCTCTAACATTCCATATTAGGATCCTATCCATGACTACCAGTCAAGCTAGGAGGCTTACCATGTGATGGCACTACACCTGTGTTCTGCCCCTCCTGTGTTCCTGGCACTGTTGCTCCTTGTGTCTGTAGCACCTCCTGCTCCCCACCTACACTTTGCAGTATATCAAAAGGGTTCTGTAGTTGTGTGTTTGCAGTTTTAGGCTGTTGAATTTGTCTGTAATAGCCTCTTCCTGCTCTCAAACCTCTTCCTGCGTTGCCCATTCTACCTCTACCTCTTTCCTGCATTCTGCCACTGCTGGTTCCTTGGGATTTAATGCTGCACAGGTTGGTTCTGCACAGCCACTGCTTGGTTCACAGGCCTAGACATGGCTTTCTTCTTTCTGCAGTCAGGCTCACTATGCCCATGTTGCTTACAGTGGCTGTAGAGTACATGTTTCCAGTCATACTCCACCTCTTGTTCAACAATATTCCCCTTCTCATTCTTGAAATGGACTTTGTCAGGGTAATCACCCCCAATTTCCACTTCAACCAGCACTCTAGCATAGTGAATCCCCACCTTAAGCTCTGTATTCCTGTCAGCCATCATTGACCTACCAACTAATCTTGCAATTTTGCTCAAACCCATCGTATTCCAATATTTGACATTTAATCCAGGGAATTTGACCCATATAGGAACAGAAGTGAGCTCCTCATGAGCATAGTCCACATTTTCAGACCATGGTCTGACTATCATGGGTTTATTATCAAAATGGTAAACCCCTTCCTCTAGCACATCATCCCTTTGTTCCATAGAGTCGAATCTAACAAGAACTAACCCATTTTTCATCATTGCAATTTTATTCATTCCCCGTTTCGCCCAAATTCTTCTAAGGAACCCACTGAGCACATTTATTGGTGGTCTTGACCCCATGACATAGCAAACAACCGCTTGGTTCCAATAGCTAATTTCAGATTCGATGTCCATGAAGTTAATTTCCCCAACTGGTTTACCCTCATGCATAACAGGTGCAATAAAATCCAATTTAAAGCCAACATTTTTCAGTTTAGTTATATCGAATTTTTCCCAAGCTGAGGTCTTACCCACATCTGCATACTCTTGCTGTTTGCCTTGCTTTGAAGCCTCATCTTCATCTTCATCCGAACATTGATTTTTGGCCTTCTCCTTCATCTTCGAGAGCCATGAGTTGATTTTTTCTCTTGCTAATTCCATTTGCTGCACTGTTTCTGTTTGCACCTCTGGCGTCATGACTTTAGGAGCCTCCAATTCATCTGTGAGATTGCGAACAACCCGATCTAGGTTGTCTCGGTTGGTGCTGTTACATTGTCTGTGAGTCGCAATTTTTGTAGGACACGGGGGAGCCATTGAATTTTCCGTAACATCTCTGTGATTTTCAGATCCTCGCTTTGCCTTATCCTTCTTCCCCATTGAGAACTCAAAGCTTCATTAATGGTTAACGAGCAATGTCGATGCCAACGTTTTGGCCCAAACACGAGCGACATGAGTGATATCTGAGTTCGGGAATCAAGGTGACACTCCTGAGGCAACGGGGGTCCCCTAGGGCCATAATAGAGTCCCAGAAAAATTTCAGGCGAAAACTGCAACCGGGCCCCGGGAACGCTCTAGGGGACGTGTTGTGGGCCATTTCACGCAATGTTTTCAACGTTAATATTTTTGGCCCATATCGTACGGGAGACCCTTATGGGACGTGGGAGGCCCCTAGGGTCGGTTATTGGGTCCCTGATAGGCTTGTAAGAGCGGTTTTACGCGATGCCAATGTTTTTGCCCAAAAACGGGCGACATGGGTGATATTTGAGTTCGGGAATCAAGGTGACCCTCCCGGGGCACCGGGAGTCCCCTAGGGCCATAATAGAGTCCCCGAAAAAATTTCGGGCGAATACGGCAACCGGGCCCCGGGAATGCTCTAGGGGACGTGTTCTGGGCCATTTTACGCAATGTTTTTGAAGTTAATATTTTCAGCCCATTTCGTACGAGAGACCCCTATAGGACATGGGATGCCCCTAGGCTCGGTTATTGGGTCCCTGATAGGCTTGTAAGGGCGATTTTATGCGATGCCAATGTTTTGGCATAAAAACGGGCGACATGGGTGATATCGGAGTTCGGGGATAAGGATGACCCTCCCACAATGCCTAGGGTCCCCTAGGGTCATGATAGACCCCTAGGCGATGGTTGGGCAAAAATGACACCCGGGCCCCTGGAAGCCGAAAATCAAAGGATATAATCCACGTTTGTTTGGCTTCCGAGATGCTCTAGACCGTAGGTGTATATTTTCACACCATATCGCACGGGACATCCCTAAGGGATATATGAAGCTCCCAGGGTTGGTTATTTGGTCCATGATAGGCTTGTAATTGCGTTTTTACGGAATGCCAATGTAAGGGCCGGAACACGAAAAGCATGGGAGAGGGCCGGAATTTCCTACCTCCCAAGAGTGAGGTGTGAGGTCTCAAAACTATTTCTAATATTAAAGTGAGGTCTCAAAAATATTTTCCAATTTGTTTGGAATTTTTCTGATATTATTTCTATTTATTTCCTATTTTTCAGCCTATGTTTTGAGTAAAAGTTAAATTAAATAGCTACCTTGTGTGAAAATTTTAAAAAAAATGTTTTTCCGTAACTTAATAATATACTTGAAAAGTTTCAGGTGGAACTTTTGGAAAATAATTATCAAAACTCTTAAAAACCCCCGTATGAAAGTTATGCACTGTCCATGTCTACTCCTGTCAGAACTACTAAACCTTATAAGACTCCTTAGGGAGTAGTTGCTTGAGAGAGTGCTTGTGGGAGAAGGAAGGCAAGCGAGGTGACATGAAGCGCCTACCTGGCGCCGAGCAGTGTCAAGTCGTGCGCCATTATAGCCGGACACCCACGACAACTCGTCTCAAGCACTGGCCCCCTATGCCGGAGACGGAGGCGGTGCCGGAGACGGACGCAACGTGACGCCGCATAAAGCGCCTACTAGGCGCCGAGTTGTGTCATGTCGCGTCCAATCGGGCGCTGTTGAGGTCGACGATGGCTTACGGTTATGATGTGGGTATAAATGTTGGACGGATGTGATCTCCTTCGGGATCGAGCTATCCAGACGACGTCGGATAGATGTGATCTCCTACGGGATGAGCCAGCGAGCCGACGTCGGATGTATGTTATCTCCTTCGGGATGAGCTATCTAGCCGGCTTGTGGGTATAAATGTCGGATTGATGTGATCTCCTTTGGAATCGAGCCATCCAGACGACGTCGGATTGATGTGATCTCCTTCGGGATGAGCCAGCGAGCCGACGTTGGATGGATGTGATCTCCTTTGAGATGAGCTATCTAGCTGGCTTGTGGGTATAAATGTCGGATTTATGTGATCTCCTTCGGGATCGAGCCATCCAGACGACGTCGGATAGATGTGATCTCCTTCGAGATGAGCCAGCGAGCCGACGTCGGATGGATGTGATCTCCTTCGGGATGAGCTATCTAGCCGGCTTGTGGGTATAGACGTCGGATGGATGTGATCTCCTTCGAGATGAGCCATCTAGCCGGCTTGTGGGTATAAAGTATAAACGTCGTATGGATGTGATCTCCTTCGGGATGAGTTGTCTAGCCGGTGAGTGGGTATCGAGCGTCCCTTCATCGAGATTTTCACGCCGAGCGTTGTGCTCGTTGGGGTCTCCCTCGGACATCCATGGGGCTACTATGAAGTTTCGTGGGTACGTCGAGGTTGATTTTGGCGCAGTAATTGTGAAGGCGTGTGAGTGGCACTCGGTCCGTTTGGGTTGGCGGGATTCCTGCTCGTGCAGTCAACCGCACACCCACAGACCTTTTCATCGATTGCTCAAAGATCGAATTGCCTTGGACGAAGCATGGTTTCCTGTGTTTGATGCCTACGGATGGTAATCGTGACCCTGAAAAGATGAGATCTACGTCCGGCCTACGCTCTAGATACATTAGCATGGGATAACATCATAGGATTCCAGTCCTATTGTGTTGGCCTCCGGGATCGGAGTAATGAATAACAGGGTCAGTCGGGGGCATTCGTATTTCATAGTCAGAGGTGAAATTCTTGGATTTATGAAAGACGAACCACTGCGAAAGCAATTGACAAAGATGTTTTCATTAATCAAGAACGAAAGTTGGGGGCTCGAAGACGATCAGATACCGTCCTAGTCTCAACCATAAACAATGCCGACCAGGGATCGACGGATGATACTTTTAGGACGCCGCCGACACCTTATGAGAAATCAAAGTTTTTGGGTTCCACGGGGAGTATGGTCGCAAGGCTGAAACTTAAAGGAATTGACGGAAGGGGACCTCCAGGAGTGGAGCCTGCGGCTTAATTTGACTCAACACGGGGACACTTACTTGGTGGATTGACAGACTGAGAGCTCTTTCTTGATTCTATGGGTGGTGGTGCATGGCTTTTCTTAGTTGGTGGAGTGATTTGTCTAGTTAATTCCGTTAACGAGCGAGACCTCAGCCTGCTAACTAGCTATGTGGAGTCATACCTTCGCAGGTAGCTTCTTAGAGGGACTATGGCCTTCCAGGCCACTAAAGTTTGAGGCAATAACAGGTCTGTGATGCCCATAGATGTTTTGGGCCGCACGCGCGCTACACTGATGTATTCAACGGGTCTATAGCCTTGGCCGACAGGCCCGGGTAATCTTTGAAATTTTTCATCGTCATGGGGATAGATCATTGCCATTGTTGGTCTTGAACGAGGAATTCCTAGTAAGCGCGAGTCATCAGCTCGCGTTGACTACGTCCATGCCCTTTGTACACACCGCCCGTCGCTCCTACCAATTGAATGGTCCGGTGAAATGTTCGGATCGCGGCGACGTGGGCGGTTCGCCGCCGGCGACGTCGCGAGAAGTTCATTGAGCCTTATCATTTAGAGGAAGGAGAAGTCGTAACAAGGTTTCCGTAGGTAAACCTGCGGAAGGATCATTGTCGAAACCTGCCTAGCAGAACGACCCGTGAACACGTTTATCACTCCGGGAGGGGCGCTGAAGGCCCTTGGGCTAACAGCCCCTTCCCTAGTCGGGGGGCGCTCCTCGTGGGTGCCTCCCGGCGCAACAACGAACCCTGTCGCGAAAAGTGCCAAGGATTATGAACACATAGAGTGCCCTCCCGCGTCCGGTTCGCCGGCGTTGGGCGTGGCACTTGTACATACTTACAAAACGACTCTCGGCAATGGATATCTCGGCTCTCGCATCGATGAAGAACGTAGCAAAATGCGATACTTGGTGTGAATTGCAGAATCCCGTGAACCATCGAGTCTTTGAACGCAAGTAGCGCCCGAAGCCGTCAGGCCAAGGGCACATCTACATGGGCGTCACGCATCGCGTCTCGCCCACCCACCTCGCGTGGGAGGGGAAGGAGGATGACCTCCCGTGCCTCACCTGGCGCGGCTGGCCTAAATAGGGAGCCCACGGCGACGAGCAGCCATGGCGATTGGTGGATTAAAACCTCAGTGATTGCGCTGCGCAAGCACGTCGCCAGGGGAGCTCGAAGGACCCCGAGCGAACGCTCACAACCGTTGCAACCCCATGTCAGGCGGGGCTATCCGCTGAGTTTAAGCATATCAATAAGCGGAGGAAGAGAAACTACAAGGATTCCCCTACTAGCGGTGAGCGAACCGGGAAGAGCCCAGCTTTAAAATCGGGGGGCCTCGCCGTCCGAATTGTTGTCTGGAAAAGCGTCCTCTACGGCGGACCAGGCCCAAGTACCCTGGAAAGCGGCGCCAGAGAGGGTGAGAGCCCCGTGATGCCCGGACCCTGCCGCACCACGAGGCGCTGTCGCCGAGTTGGGTTGTTTGGGAATGCAGCCCTAAGCGGGCGGTAAATTCCGTCCAAGGCTAAATACTGTAAGGACCCGGGATTTTTCATTACCAATCATTTTGTTTTTCCCCGGAGTGCTTCCGTATAGAAAATTTGTTAGTTGGGGGCTTAGATAAGTTCAAGGGACCAGCGAGTTAGAAAAGCTTTTGAAAAGACTTGAATTGAATAAAAACCATGAAAGAGGTCACGAATCTGCTATTGGCGTTTTATCGAAGGGACAAACCGAAGGGCAACCCAATAGCGCGAAAAGTGAACTAATCATGTTTTTAGAAAGACTCCCGCTTATATAAAACATATAAGTACCCAAGAATAAAGGGTTCGGGGGCGAAGGTACGAGGTGGGAAGGTGTTAGGCACCCAACTCGCCCGTATTATGACGGCCTCTACTAACTCAAGTTTGCTTAATAATTTAAAGACATAATTCCCATGCAAAACCGGATTAACAACCTAGACTTAGACTATTAATTGGTTCATCACAAGCATCACAACATTTATTTTAACCCTTATTTAGACATGCATTTGATGGACAAGTTGAGCAGCACAACGACTATACAGACAGTATTTAGGAAGCAATAAAGTCGTTATTCTAGCATGATATCTACATTATGATTACTTAGAAAATAAACAGTTAAGCAAGTAATTTAATTTGAGCCCTCAAGAATTTGTACCTGAACTGTAGGCTATATTTGACAAGAATAGTAAAAATAGATCTCAAGCTTTTTAGATGAAAGAGGGGGAAGCTCAGGAGTACTCAACTGAGAATAGAGGTTGTTTATATAGGCGTGGAGAAGTAGGGTTGGACGGGTGAAAATGAGCTGAAAAATGAAACGGGCCTGAAAAATGAGCCGGGCCCGAGGAGAAAGGCAGCGCCGCTAGCGGCCCTGGCTTGGGCCTCCAGCGACCTTGGTCAGCGCTGGCCTAGTCCGCTAACGGCCTGGGACATTTTCCAAGGCCGCTGACGGCTGTCAGCAGCCAGTTGGATGACCTGTCTTTAACTTCCGGGGAATTTTTAATAATCCGAAAAATGGGACAAGACTGTTTTACCCTTGAGTGGCGAAAGACGATTTTACCCCTATATCGCAACTTGGCGACCGGGGGTCGGAATGAGGCATGAGACGTGTCGTTGGAAAGCTCTTGAACGGGGCTTTTGGATGGAATGAAAATAAAGGAGTGTTTGGAGAAAAGCTCGAGACCTTATTTTAAACTATTAAAGCAAAATAGCAGTTCAAGCTTAAAAATTACTCCTTTCATCATCGGGCTTTTGCGGAGAAATCTGAAGACGTTTTTTTGGCGTCTACAGAAGCCCCCACTTTGATCGAGCTTGAGTAAAAGCGAAGATCAAAGTACTCCGAAGGCGACATGCAGGATGCTGATGTGCGACGGTGTGTGAGAGTGTACATTATGCATGCATATGAAGACAAACCTGAGTTAGAACAATGCTCGTAGTGTGCTAAGATTTCATCCCGGTGAACACAAGAGAAACTGAAAGGTTAATAGTAGCAGGATAGCTGGCTTAAACGTCTGCTGGGGACCTGTATTCAGAGTGAATGAAAAAGTTAGCAATACTTTGAGGATGATCTACATAGAGTGCCTCGACAAACAGTGACTAAACACCGCTCGGCGGATGTCGAGATTTCGTCCCTTTTTGAGAAACGAAAAAGGCAACAAGACAGCGCGATTAAAAAAATTAACGGCTGCAAAAATGGTTAGTAACATGAGAGTGAATAGTATAAATGCTTTATCGAGCAAACATTGACTAAACACCACTCGGCGGATGCCGAGATTCCGTCCCTGCATAAGAAACGAAAAGGTCGACGAGACAGCGCGATCAAAATGACGGCTGCAAAATGGTTAAAACTTATGAACAGTTTAAATGCAATAGGTTAAGCAATCATTGACTGAAACATATAAAAACAATGAACAGTATAACCGCTTTAAGCGATCATTGACTGAAGCATAAAATTTATGACCTTGCCCACGGATAGTTTGACTAACCCCGAAATTGTAGTGTTGCCCAGGGATAGTTTTAACCGCAATAACTTCAGCGATCATTGACTACACCGGAAAATTGTAGCCTTGCCCAGGGATAGTTTAACCGCCATAATTTTAGCGATCATTGACTAACCCCGAAAATTGTAGTGTTGCCCAGGGATAGTTTAACCGCAATAACTTTAGCGATCATTGACTAACCCGGAAAATTGTATTGTCGAGTTTCTTAACAAGCGCCGTTGAAAATTTCGGGCTTATGAATAAATTGGGCGTTCCGGGTCGTAAGAGTCGTCACCATGTAGATCCTGCAAAATAAATGGGTTAGTTTTACCTGTAAGTAGTTGGTACAGTAAAATGGGCCAACCGTCGAATTTTGAACTTGTGGGCCCCAGGGCTTTGCTCCCTCGCGTTTGGTACTGAAGTTGCCGTGAGATGAACTGTAATAACGAAATTTGGACTGGAAAAGGGGGCTTCAAGTCAGCTTGTGGGGCCTGTGCTGTAGGTCCGCCAGGCCGCTAGCGGCCTAGGCCAACACCGCTAGCGGCGCTAGGCTCGAGCCAAATAAAAGCGCTTCAGCGCTTTCTTTCTCCTCTTTTCGCGTTTTCTTCTTCTTCCCAACCGAGCCATTGTCGAGAGCTTTGGGTTGAAAGTCCTCCATTGTTGAGTGCTTCACTCCACTTGAGGTAAGTTGATTCTTGTCCGTTTCTTCGGTTTTTATTTTGAACTTGCTTATTTTTCTGCTTAGTTGCTGGATTTTGATTTGCATTGTTGAATGGATGCTTGTAGCTTGCGAATCTGAAACTTTTATTTTCCCACTTGTAGAGAGAGAAAGCTTCATTGTGTTCTTATGGCTCCCGTAGACAAAGGGAAACGTCCTATGTGCGACGAAGAGTACGACCGGAGCCTTTTCCTCACCGGGTTGCCTTCTACCCAGAAGCCTCCAACTTTTCACGCGGATGGGGCTTGGCTGTACCAGGATTCGTTCATTCGGCTAGATTGGCGCCCTCCTGGTTTTTAGAACCGCAGTGTTCTGTTGCCGACTACACAGAGTCATTTGTCTGACCCAGAGATGGTACGTTTTCTGACTCAACGTTTTTTCGTGTTTAGTATATTTGTACTGAAAATTGGAACTGTTAGTGCTTTGGCACACGAACAAATTGGGATTTGTACTGGATTGGTTGTTAGCTGTATATAATTTGTGGTGAAATTTATTTTATTTGTATTTGTGGTGTATTGGGTACTTGAGAAAATTTTGTTGGCTTGGCCAGGGTGTCAGGGTTATGCTGCAGGCTCATGGGACTACTTCCCATTGGTCTATGTTGTTGGGTACCTTTTCGGAGAGGGACAGGAGTTTGGTACTAGACTCAGGTCTTGCTGATTTCTTGACTGTTATCCCTGCCTGTCACTCGGGGGATTCTAGTTTTGTTGCCCGGGGTTTACTAGAGAGGTTTTGGGATTCCACGAACACCTTCCATACACCTGTGTGAGAGATGTTTCCTACCCCTTATCAGTTTGCTGTGCTGACGGGGTTATCTTTTAGAGGGCGTCGTATCCAGTATGACGCGGATTATTGGCGACAGAGTGACACTTTGTCGGATCTTTACGGGCCTGTATATGCCCATTTTGACCAGGATCGGATTTCGTTGCCGCGGCTGTGGGAAGCCGCATCTGCGCAGGGGCTCACCGAAGAGCAGAGGGCTCGTAATTTCCTGGCTTGCTTGCTGGGGTCGACGATCTTTGCTCAGAAGAAGAGCGTGTGTCAAGTTGGTTTCTTGACATGTTTGGAGGATTTGTCCAAGGTGCGTGAGTTCAACCTTGGTGGAGCCGCTTATGCTTCTTTGGTGAAGTGGTGTCGTCGGGCCTGTAGGCCTAAGGAGACGAGCGAGAGGACATCTATCACGGACCCATGGAGGATTTTAGAGGTAGACTCTTTTTTTTGTTTATTCCTCTCCTTTTGCCTATATTTTCAACTAGGGAAGTCATCTTTGCTTGTGTGTTTATTTGTGTGGTAGTTGTGGTTCTTTGAGTATTTTTCAGACTTTGGTCCTCATCGTCCTGGATTGAGGATGTTTCCTTTAGGCTCACGATGGGTTGGTAGAGACACTCATCCGTTTACTTCCCTGGAGCATTTTCGAGCTACCTTTGAGAGCCATGTTGTGTCCACGGTACGTTGCTTGTTGATTTGTACATTCTTTTTGTTCATTTTGTGTGAATGAATTTTGACTTGATAATCTGCAGGTGTCATGGTCTGCCTTTGACGAGATTTCTGGGGTTCCTCCCCATGTTACCCTAGAGTCCTTCAGGGTATCTTCTCTACGAGTGGTCTTCGAGGGGCCATTCTACTTTGTATGGTATTTGGGGGATCACTTGACTCGGTTGGTCTATCCCTCCTTGGGTACTCATCTGGTTCCGGAGGATCCTCCTTTGACCATGTTCTACCTGCGCGGCCTGAGTATGCGGGACCTTGGGGTTGTGATCCGTGGTAGGGCAGCACAGGAGTTTATCGTGCCCGAGGACGTTGGCTTGGACCAGACAGCCATGTATCTAGCCTATTGCTTAGATCGCCTGATGCCGAACCTTACTTATAAGGTAAGAAATTTGTCTGTATTTTTAAATTGTTTGCCCAATATATTGACTTTTGTGTCTTCTAGACGGATTGACTTGCTCTTTCGGGCCCCAGGAGGTCTCGTTCTAGAGCTTCTCGGGGTCAGCCTCCAAGTGTGACCTTGCCAACCAACGAGGTGAGGTATCTAGGGGAGCGCGGAGGGTGCATAGTGGAGGAGCTCCCTCTCGATATTGCTGATGGAGAGGCGGTGGAGGGCCTACCCTTGCCCGATGGTTGTACGGCGGTGAGTCATATCTCTCTCTTTTGTCTCTATCCTATACTTGTGTTTGTTTTGAGTTTCTGACTCTATTTTGTGATTCTCTCTTTTTTTTTGTAATTGAACCGGGAGCAGACTTCTCACGTCTTCAAGCTTATACACCTATTGAAGAAAGGCTATGGTCGAGCGATGGGCAAGGGGAGGAGTTCTCGGTCCAAGACTATTGATGTAAGTGAATTCCCTTCTTCCTTTGTTTTAGCTAAGTGGAGTGCTTAACTTAACATTTTCGGTCATCTGCAGATGTCTCAGTCTTCATCTTCGGTAGGACCACGCCATTCTTCTGCAGTGAGGGCTTCCTCAGCCAGCAGACCATCCATTGCTCGTTCTCCTCCAGTGGTGGTGACTAGGCCTTATGTTGATGAGGTGCCCGGACCTTCTGTCCCATATATTCCGGAGATGTTCTCTCCTGTTGATTTTTGGCCATCCTTCGATGGGTTGTCTGCACCTACGCCCTCGGCTGGAGATTGGACGAACCCCCCTGGGTGGGATATGTCATATGCTGGGCCTTCTCATCAGGATACCGCTACAGATTTCGCTAGTCAGGCCGCAGCGAGCCTATTTGCCTCGGGATTTTCGGAGGTATCCCTATGCAGGCTCCGGCGTATGATGGAACGGACATGGGGCCTAAGAACAGTAGGCCCATATATAGCTCTTCTTTCCCTTACTCGTCCGGACACTACGGGCAAGGGCCGTCCGTTGTTGATGAAGCCGGTAGTGATGATTCTAGTTGAACAATGTTGGGCCGTTTTGTGAACATTGGTTTTTGAATCTTTGAACTCCTGCTTTGGGTGTAACACTTACACACATTTTTTTGATATGCATGAACATATTATAATGACTCAATTATGCCCGTCTGATCTACTTGATGTAATGTGTTGTGCAGTAGAACAAAGCTAAAAATTTAGGGAATAAAACAAAACGCAAGTAAAATGCAAAATTTTCACATATTATATACCCCCTAAAAAAAAGAAATAAAGAAATAAAAAGATAAATCTAAGAGAGTCTCGGGTTTTGTTATTCCGCGTGGGTGCTAAGAACTGGACTGAAATCGGGTCGCTTGGATCATAAACGTGGACTGGAGCAGAAAGGGAGTCGGGCTGGGGCCAGAGTCTGGGCCGCTGGCGGCGCTGGATTGGGCCGCCAGCGGCACTACGCTGGGCCGCTAGGGGCGCTGACCAGTTTGCTGACAGCCTCTTTTTTTTTTTCTTTTTCGGCACGCGTGCTTGCCTATAAATAGGGTGCTTGGGGGTGCTTGATGTTGTACCACTTTTTTATATCCCCTTTAACTTTCCTAAGCTTCTCTTATTTTCCGCCATGGTGAAATCCTTTGAAGATCTGTTCGATACTTGGTTCAAAAATCTGACCGTAGAAGATAAACTCAAACTAGCCCCGTTCCATGTTTCTACCCTGCTAAACTTAAAACCAACCAAAATATTGTGGCCCCTTCTCCGTTCTGCTTTGAATTATTGGGATCCTGACCTGCATGTTTTCCGGTTTGGTAATTCTGAATTATGCCCTTTGGTGGAGGAATTTGCTGCGATCACTAATATTCCTGACGTTCTTCCACCAGCTGTGCCTTATGTGAGAGATGGTTTTAGGGATCTATACAGGAAATCCTTGGGCTTGTCATCTGCATAAGCTAAAAACATGGTGCTTGGTGCTGATGTGGACTTGGTTCAAATTTGTGAAAAATTCGCAATTCCTTCTGAAAAAGGTGCCATATTCAGGCGTTACCGTAGACATAGATGGACATTCCCTCGATGGTTTCCTTTACTTCTTCAAACTCGTCGGGTTCCCCTATTTTGTCAGAAGGGTAGGTCTCGAATTTCCTAGAACTGCCTGAGCTGCGTGATTTAGTATCTTCTTCTATGAGAGCTACTTCTTCAGGGGAGAATCCCCATAAGTCAACATCTTCACTATCATGTTCTATCTTCAAGACAGGAGTCTTATCACTGGTTGCCTTGATGGGGTTGGCTTGGATTTCCACAATTTCGCCTTCCAACATCATTTTGACTTTCTGGTGCAAGGTAGAGGCTATAGCGTTTAAACCGTGAAGCCAAGGTCCTCCTAGCAACAAGTTGAACGTAGCTGGGTTATCCATCACATAAAACTGGACCATCTTTTCTATAGCCCCGGAGGTAATGTTCATAGTTATGGTGCCCAGCACCTTTCGACTGGAGTTATCATACGCGCGCAAGCCTTGCGCTGAGTGAGCCAAATTGTTGATGTCGATGCCTAGTTTTGCCGCGATCCTTAATGGGCACACATTCACTGCCGAGCCGTTGTCCACTAAGGTCCATGGGTACATACTTGCCCATGGCGAATACAGTTAAGTATGGAGCATTATTGTGTGAAGACCCCTCTGGCGGTAACTCGTTGTCTAAAAAAGTGATGGATGGCCTAGTTTTATCCCCTACCAAGAAATTGACCACTTCGTCAGGCCTCATGTCAGGCGATACCGAGACCTTTGACAAAGCTTCCAAAATGGCCTGACAATGTTCATAGGATGAAGCTAGAAGTTGGCAAATGGAGATGTCAGCCTTGATCCTCTTGAGTTGTCCTGTGATGGGAGATTCTTTCCCTTTTGCGGGGATTTCTCCCACTTCCTCCTCAGCGGGAGTTGGGACCCTGTCATTATAGATGTTTGGTGGCCTATAATGACGACCAGAGCGCGTCAGGTGAGCCACTCCTACGGGTGATCTGGTTTGGACCTCCCATACGTCTTCTTCGTCACTGTCCCATATTCCAGCAATTTCGAGTCCTATGGCATCTTTAACACTTATATGCAAAATGGCACCTAAAGGGTTATTTGAGTTGCTAGGTGCTTGACCTGGTTTTGGTAAGGGTATGGTGCCGTTTTCAATTCTATCTTGGATAGCATGTTTGAGGGCCCAACAGTTGTCGGTGTCGTGCCCTTTTCCTTGATGATATTTGCAGTATTCCCCTTTTCTCCAGTTGCGATTCTTGACAGGTGGTTCCGGAGTTGGTCCAATGGGTTGCAGCAGATTATTTTTAATCATTCTTTCAAGAGCATGTGATAGAGTCATTCCAAGAGGAGGGAATTCCCTTGGCATCCTTCTCTCAGCAAAAGTGTTCACAGCAGCCACCTCGTTAACTTGAGGACCAGAAGAGCTTCCGGCAGTCGTCCTCTTGTCTCTCCCATAAGTGAAAGGCTTAGGGGGGGCTTGGTCTTTATTTTTGTTGATATCGTCTTCAATAAGAATACCAATGTCATGTAGACGTTGATATGAGTCAATGGCCTGATACTGCAGGTGACCTTTATCAGCAGGCTGTAAGTTCTTAATGAAATGCCTGATCTGTTCAGTTTCAGAAGGCCTTTCCACCATTTCAGCTATCTTGGACTTCCATTGACGGAGGAATTTAGTGAATCCCTCATTCCTCTCTTGAGTAGTTATTTCAAGCTCCCTCTGAGTGATGGGGAGAGTGGCGTTGTCCTTATATCGAGCCGAGAAAACCGTGGTGAAATCAGACCAGGTTGGGTAGCTCTCTATGTCTAAGGAATAGAACCAACGTCAAGCATGTGTATCGAGGGTTTGAGGAAACAAGTGGGCATAGAGCTGCTTGTTGATTCCTCTCAGAGCCATAGAAGTAGTGAAGGATTTGAGGTGATCCTGTGGGTTGTCTACCCCCGTGAAAGGGGGCACTTCGGGCATAAAGAACTTGGCTGGAAGCTTACCCTTGATTTTAGTGTCGAACTTTCCCACATTGGCACTATAGTTGGAAACCAAACCACTTTTCTTGAGCACGGAGTTAATCTTAGCTAACATAGCATCGGACCCTTCAGCCTCAGAATCGGAATCAGAAGGGACTTTTTCTTCTCTCTTTCTTTCCATGTCATCCATTCTGAGATGAACCTTCTCTAGCTCACTCATGAGGTCATCAAACCTTTCATCCATGGTTTTAGGCATCGTAAAGTTGGGTGGGGTGATTGGTGTGGAGAAGAAGGTATGTAGTGATGGTGAATTTATTGATGGTGAAGCTGTTTGTGGTGGAGGTAAGCGGGAACTGGGCGGTGTAGACGGTTGTAGACGAACCAACCTTGCCGAAGGCCGGGCCCAACTTTTCTCAAGGTTTCCTTTCTTCTTCGGACCCCCTATCCTGAATAGGAAGCAAGGAGCACTTAGTTACGAAGAACATGAGACTCTCATCTAATGAAAAATTGACCCGCACGTAGAAAACACATTGTCCTAGAAAACACAGGTCCTTAAGCCTAAATGCCCAAATATTTTCCCTAATATTCAAAGAGAATAAAGTCAATGAACGAAAATAAGAAAAAATAAAAAAAGATAAATTATCCTAATTTTATTTCCCTAGACTCAAAGAAAATGAAAAATGGGATAAATAAAAAGGAAAAATTCGGTCCTTTCTTTTTTATTTTTTTTTTCGATTTTCGGCGTTTTTTGTTTTGCCACTTTTTAGTTTTTTTTTTTCGATTTTTTTTTACCGAAGTTGAATTACATCCAAAAAAAAAAAGAAAATACAGATAAAAGAAAAGGGGAGAGGGGAAATTAAAAGACTGACGCTTTTTTTTACTAAAAGATCCTAGAAATTGTTCATGACTTTTAAAATAAATCATTGGGAAAATGATGAGTGTTCATTGAATTTGAATTCTCGTATCATCTTTGGGCACTAGGAACTAACTAAAATAAAAGAAAAGACTCTTAGCACGTAAGTACATGTTGGCACATAATCAAGTAATTCATGCATTCAAGTAAGCATTATAACGACGCAGTTTATAGGCAAACATGTGATCAGACGGACATTACAACGACACATGCAGAACAAGCAAGCAGATGCACAAATGTGGGTTAGAGGCTTTTGGCTCCTGTGAGGTTACCATGACAAATTACAACTTCCGTTCAGCGGATGGTCGACACATCGATTGTAATTCTTTTCATCAACAAATGATTGATGAGTCATGGGTGAGGAAGCGTCGATTTGCACGATAGGACAACTGTATATTCCTTTAGATATACGTGTTGTCTACAAGTTGTGACACAAACTTCCTCGACGGTTGATAAGGGTCAAAAGGTTGTGCCAATGCACATGCAAATGATGCAAAATAATATGGAACATGTTATTTAAACAATTAAGCAAACTTGACTTTCGAGTCTCACCCTCTTAAATAAGTCCCCAGTGAAGTGGCCACTGTAAGGACCCGGGATTTTTCATTACCAATCCTTTTGTTTTTCCCCGGAGTGCGTCCTTATAGAAAATTTGTTAGTTGGGGGCTTAGATAAGTTCAAGGGACCATCGAGTTAGAAATGCTTTTGAAAAGACTTGAATTGAATAAAAACCATGAAAGAGGTCACGAATCTGCTATTGGCGTTTTATCGAAGGGACAAACCGAAGGGACAACCCAATAGCGCGAAAAGTAAACTAATCATGTTTTTAGAAAGACTCTCGCTTATATAAAACATATAAGTACCCAAGAATAAAGGGTTCGGGGGTGAAGGTACGAGGTGGGAAGGTGTTAGGCACCCAACTCGCCCGTATTATGACGGCCTCTACTAACTCAAGTTTGCTTAATAATTTAAAGACATAATTCCCATGCAAAACCGGATTAACAACCTAGAGTTAGACTATTAATTAGTTCATCACAAGCATCACAATATTTATACAGACATGCATTCGATTGACAAGTTGAGCAACACAACGACTATACAGACAGTATTTAGGATGCAATAAAGACGTTATTCTAGCATGATATCTACATTTTGAGTACTTAGAAAATAAACAGTTAAGCAAGCAATTTAATTTGAGCCCTCAGGAATTTGTACCTGAACTGTAGGCATTTGGCAAGAATAGTAAAAATAGATCTGAAGCTTTTTAGAAGAAAGAGGTGGAAGCTGAGGAGTACTCAACTGAGAATAGAGGTTGCCAACTGTAGGCTGTGTGTTTTGAACTGAGGGTGGAGAGTTGTTTATATAGGCGTGGAGAAGTAGGGTTGGACGGGTGAAAATGAGCTGAAAAATGAAAAGGGCCTGAAAAATGAGCCGGGCCCGAGGAGAAAGGCAGCGCCGCTAGCGGCGCTCGGACGTTTTCCAGGGCCCCTGACGGCTGTCAGCAGCCAGCTGGATGACGTCATAATGACGTCATCCAGTCAATCTTTATCTTCCGAGGAAATTTTAATGATCCGAAAAATGGGAAAAGAGTTTTTTACCCTTGAGTGGCGAAAGACGATTTTACCCCTATATAGCAACTTGGCGACTGGGGCTCGGAATGAGGCATGTGACGTGTCGTTGGAAAGCTCTTGAACGGGGCTTTTGGATGGAATGAAAATAAAGGAGTGTTTGGAGAAAAGCCCGAGACCTTATTTTAAACTATTAAAGCAAAATAGCAGTTCAACCTTCAAAATTACTCCTTTCATCATCGGGCTTTTGCGGAGAAATCTGAAGACGCTTTTTTGGTGTCTACAAATACTGGCGAGAGACCGATAGCAAACAAGTACGGCGAGGGAAAGATGAAAAGGACATTGAAAAGAGAGTCAAAGAGTGCTTGAAATTGTCGGGAGGGAAGCGGATGGGGGTCGGCGATGTGCCTCGGTCGAATGTGGAACGGCCAAAAGCCGTTCTGGCGATCGGCTCGGGGCGCAGACCGATGCGGATTGGGAGGGCGGCTAAACCCTGGTTTCCGGGAGCGTTGTCCTCACGACCGTGGTAGGCAAAGCGCGCCGTCACGGCGTGCTTCAGCACCTGCGCGCTCCAGGCGTCGGCCTGCGGGCCCCCCATTCGGCCCGTTTCGAAACACGGACCAAGGAGTCTGACCTGTGTGCGAGTCAACGGGGGACTAAACCCGTGAGGCGCAAGGAAGCTGATTGGTGGGATCCCCTGGCGGGTGCTCCGCCGACCGACCTTGATCTTCTAAGAAGGGTTCGAGTGAGAGCATA
>CM076152.1:19160000-19162500 GCA_038025085.1 Tetragonia tetragonoides
GCAGCACCCTTGTCCCATGACGCTGCAGCACCTTGTCCCATGTCCCACGTCCCAAAGCGCAGCACCTTGTCCCATGACGCAGCACCTTGTCCCATGTCCCATGATGCAGAACCTTGTCCCATGACGCAGCACCATGACCCATGTCCCATGACGCAGCACCATGACCCATGGGGTTGCAGCACCATGACCCATGGCCTTGCAGCACCATGATCCATAGTGTTGCAGCACCATGACCCACGCGTTGCAGCACCATGACCCATGCGTTGCAGCACGATGCAACACGATGCAGCACCATGACCCATGCGTTGCAGCACGATGCAACACGATGCACCACCATGACCCATGCGTTGCAGCACGATGCAACACGATGCAGCACCTTGACCCATGCGTTGCAGCACGATGCGGCATCATAACCCATGCGTTGCATCACGATGCAACACGAAGCAACACCATGAGCCATGCGATGCAACACGATGCAGCACCATGACCCATGCGATGCAATACGATGCAGCACCACGACCCATGCGATGCAACACGATGAAACACGATGCAGCACCCTGACCCATCTGATGCAACACGATGCAGCACCATGAGCTATGCGTTGCAACACGATGCAGCACCATGACCCATGCGATGCAACACGATGCAGCACCATGATCCATGCGTTACAGCACCATGACCCAATAACACAGCACCATGACCGGGCCCCGTGAGCACCCATGCCCCGGGAATGCACTAGGGGAAGTGGTTTGGGCCATTTTACGCAAAGTTTTCGAAGTTAATATTTTTGGCCCATATCGTACGGGAGACCCCTATGGGACATGGGAGGCCCCTAGGGTCGGTTATTGGGTCCCTGATAGGCTTGTAAGGGCGGTTTTACGGGATGCCAATGTTTTGGCCCAAAAACGGGCGACATGGGTGATATCTGAGTTCGGGAATCAAGGTGACCCTCCCGGAGCACCGGGAGTGCCCTAGGGCCATAATAGCGTCCCCGAAAAAATTTCGGGCGAAAATGGCAACCGGGCCCTGGGAATGCTCCAGGGGACGTGTTCTACGCCATTTTACGCAAAGTTTTCGACGTTAATATTTTCGGCCCATATCGTAAGGGAGACCCCTGGGGGACATGGGAGGCCCCTAGGGTCGGTTATTGGGTCCCTGATAGGCTTGTAAGGGCGGTTTTACGCGATGCCAATGTTTTGTCCCAAAAACGGGCGACATGGGTGATCTCTGAGTTCAGGAATCAAGGTGCCCTCCCGGGGCACAGGGGGTCCTCTAGGGCCATAATAGAGTCCCCGGAAAATTTTGGACGAAAATGGCAACCGGGCCCCAGGAATGCTCTAGGGGACGTGTTCTGGGCCATTTTACGCAAAGTTTTCGACGTTAATATTTTCGGCCCATATCGTACGAGGAGACCCCTATAGGACATGGGAGGCCCCTAGGGTCGGTTATTGGGTCCCTGATAGGCTTGTAAGGGCGGTTTTACGCGATGCTAATGTTTTGGCACAAAAACGGGCGACATGGGTGATATCTGAGTTCGGGAATTAAGGTGACCCTCCCGGGGCACCGTGGGTCCCCTAGGGCCATGATAGAATCCCCGAAAAAACTTCCGGCGAAAACAGCAACCGGGCCCTGGGAATGCTCTAGGGGACGTGTTCTAAGCCATTTTACGCAAAGTTATCGACGTTAATATTATCGGCCCATATCGTACGGGAAACCCCTATGGGACATGGGAGCCCCTAGGGTCGGTTATTGGGTCCCTGATAGGCTTGTAAGGACGGTTTTACGCGATGCCAATGTTTTGGCCCAAAAACGGGCGCATGGGTGATATCTGAGATAGGAAATCAAGGTGCCCCTCCCGGGGCACCGGGGGTCCCCTAGGGCCATAATAGAGTCCCCAAAAAAATTTTGGACGAAAACGGCAACAAGCCCCCGGAATGCTCTAGCGGACGTGTTCTGGGCCATTTTACGCAAAGTTTGTGACGTTAATATTTTCGGCCCATATCGTACGGGAGACCCCTATAGGACATGGGAGGCCCCTAGGGTTGGTTGTTGGGTCCCTGATAGGCTTGTAAGGGCGGTTTTACGCAATGCCAATGTTTTTGCCCAAAAATTGGCGACATGGGTGATCTCTGAGTTCGGGAATCAAGGTGGCCCTCCAGGGGCACCAGGGGTCCCCTAGGGCCATAATAGAGTCCCCGAAAAAATTTCGGGCGAAAACAGCAACCGGGCCCCGGGAATGCTCAAGGGGACGTGTTCTGAGCCAATTTACGCAAAGTTATCCACGTTAATATTATCGACCCATATCGTACGGGAGACCCCTATGGGACATGGGAGGCCCCTAGGGTAGTTATTGGGTCACTGATAGGCTTGTAAGGGCGGTTTTACGCGATGCCAATGTTTTAGCCCAAAAACGGGCGACATGGGTGATATCGGAGTTCGGGGATAAGGATGACCCTCCCGCAATGTCTAGGGTCCCCTAGGGTCTTGATAGACCCCTAGG
>CM076152.1:19172500-19190000 GCA_038025085.1 Tetragonia tetragonoides
GGGAATGCTCTAGGGGACGTGTTCTGGGCCATTTTACGCAAAGTTTTCGACGTTAATATTTTCGGCCCATATTGTACGGGAGGCCCCTAGGGTCGGTTATTGGGTCCCTAATAGGCTTGTAAGGGCGGTTTTACGCGATGCCAATGTTTTGGCCCAAAAACGGGCGACATGGGTGATATCTGAGTTCGAGAATCAAGGTGACCCTCCCGGGGCACCGAGGGTCCCCTAGGGCCATAATAGAGTCCCCGAAAAAATATCGGGTGAAAACGACAACCGGGCCATGGGAATGCTCTAGTGGACGTGTTCTGGGCCATTTTACGCAAAGTTTTCCACGTTAATATTTTCGGCCCATATCGTACGGGAGACCCCTATGGGACGTGGGAGGCCCCCAGGGTCGGTTATTGGGTCCCTGATAGGCTTGTAAGGGCAATTTTACGCGATGCCAATGTTTTGGCCCAAAAACGGGCGACATGGGTGATATCAGCGTTCGGGAATCAAAGTAACCCTCTCGGGGCACCGGGGATCCCCTAGGGCCATAATAGAGTTCCCGAAAAAAGTTCGGGCGAAACGGGCAACCGGGCCTCGGGAATGCCCTAGGGGAGGTGTTGTGGGCCATTTTACGCAAACTTTTCGACGTTAATAATTTCGGCCCATATCGTACGGGAGACCCCTATGAGACGTGGGAGGCCCCTAGGTGTCGGTTGTTGGGTCCCTGATGGGCTTGTAAGGGCGGTTTTACGCGATGCCAATGTTTTGGCCCATAAACGGGCGACATGGGTAATATCTGAGTTCGGGAATCAAGGTGCCCTCCCGGGGCACCGGGGGTCCCCTAGGGCCATAATAGAGGCCCCGAAAAAATTTCGGGCGAAAACGGCAACCGGGCGCCGAGAATGCTCTAGGGGACGTGTTCTGGGCCATTTTACGCAAAGTTTTCGACGTTAACATTTTCGGCCCTTATCGTACGAGTGACCCCTATGGGACATGGGAGGCCACAAGGGTCGGTTATTGGGTCGCTGATAGGCTTGTAAGGGCGGTTTTACAAAATGCCAATGTTTTGGCCGAAAAACGGGCGACATGGGTGATATCTGAGTTTGAGAATCAAGGTGCCCTCCCGAGGCACCGGGGGTCCCCTAGCGCCATAATAGAGTGCCCGAAAAAATTTCGGGCGAAAATGGCAACCGGGCCCCGGGAATGCTTTAGGGGACGTGTTCTGGGCCATTTTACGCAAAGTTTTCCACGTTAATATTTTCGGCCCATATCGTACGGGAGATCCCTATGGGACGTGGGAGGCCCCTAGGGTCGGTTATTGGGTCCCTGATAGGCTTGTAAGGGCGATTTTACGCAATGCCAATGTTTTGGCCCAAAAACGGGCGACATGGGTGATATCTGAGTTTGGGAATCAAAGTGGCCCTCTCGGGGCACCGGGGGTCCCCTAGGGCCATCATTGAGTCCCCGAAAAAATTTCGGGCGAAACCGGCAACCGGGCCCCGGGAATGCTCTAGGGGACGTGTTCTGGGCCATTTTACGCAAAGTTTTCGACGTTAATATTTTCGGCCCATATCGTACGGGAGGCCCCTAGGGTCGGTTATTGGGTCCCTAATAGGCTTGTAAGGGCGGTTTTACGCGATGCCAATGTTTTGGCCCAAAAACGGGCGACATGGGTGATATCTGAGTTCGAGAATCAAGGTGACCCTCCCGGGGCACCGGGGGTCCCCTAGGGCCAGAATAGAGTCCCCGAAAAAATTTCGGGCGAAAACGGCAACCGGGCCACGGGAATGCTCTAGGGGACGTGTTCTGGGCCATTTTACGCAAAGTTTTCCACGTTAATATTTTCGGCCCATATCGTACGGGAGACCCCTGTGGGACGTGAGAGGTCCCTAGGGTCGGTTATTGGGTCCCTGATAGGCTTGTAAGGGCGATTTTACGCGATGCCAATGTTTTGGCCCAAAAACGGGCGACATGGGTGATATCAGAGTTCGGGAATCAAAGTAACCCTCTCGGGGCACCGGGGGTCCCCTAGGGCCATAATAGAGTTCCCGAAAAAAGTTCGAGCGAAAACGGCAACCGGGCCTCGGGAATGCCCTAGGGGACGTGTTGTGGGCCATTTTACGCAAACTTTTCGACGTTAATAATTTCGGCCCATATCGTACGGGAGACCCCTATGGGACGTGGGAGGCCCCTAGGTGTCGGTTATTGGGTCCCTGATGGGCTTGTAAGGGCGATTTTACGCGATGCCATTGTTTTTTTGGTGCAAGTCAGAAATTGTATTATTGCTCTCTGTAATGTAACAAGATTACAGTCCTTAGGCAATGCAGGTCCAAGGCCACCTACTATGTAGGGTACCTTTTTGCTACATCCCTCTACTACCTTACAACCCTTCAATCCTGGTGCAACTCACTACAGGCAGTGGTTCACCCTCTCTGTAAACATTACAAATTGCAAAAATTTTTTCTCACCATCTCTGTAAACATTACAATTTGCAAAAATTATTTCTGACTTACAGCAAAATACAAAAACATAAATATCTAAAAATATTACAACAAAGAACTTCCCGAAGCTGATTCATTCCTCCTTCTTTCTTGCTTCAACTGCCTGCTATGCCCATCAAGCTGATCTACATCAATCTACTGTCTAGATCCTTGTACAGGTGCTGGAGCCCTGCATATCTTCTATTTTTCCTGCTAAAACCTCTATTGGAGTCTGGTCCTGTCTTTCTGCTGGGTCTGCTGTGGTAAACAGATCAGTTAAAATCTCTCTAACCATTTTTTATCCCTGCTGTTGATCTTTCTCAGCCTGATGCATTGCTGTATTCTGATCCTCACTGTTTGCTGTATCTGTTGCATGGTCTGTGATATAGATAGACTGCTTCCCGCAAAGTGCTTGATATTCCTGCCTCTCCATACCCAGTATACAGCTGCTGCAAGCGATGCTGCATACACTTCTTTCCTGGAAACTGAACATTTCTGGCTGGTTATCCAGTTCAGCATGCCCTGAATTGTGTTTGCTCTTGGTGTAATCTGCAACCAGCATCTCAGTTGATCTAACACACCTGTTGCCACACTGCAGCTGAAGAAAAGGTGATTATGGTCTTCTGGCTTTGCTTTACACAGATTGCAAACCGCATCACCATTCAAAAAACCCATTTTCAGCAATCTGTCCTTAGTTAGTAGTCTTCCCTGCTGAGCTAGCCATAAGCAGAACCTGTGTCTTGGCATGGTTACCCTTCCCCAAATCAGATTGGCATGTCTATACTTTGGCATAACTCCCATCAGAGTACTGTATCCCCTTGCAGCTGCATAGCATCCATCAGCATCTCCCTTCCAGACCCCTCTAACTGTATAATGCTCCTGGAAATATCTCTTGATTTTGTTGAGTTTATTCCAGTACCAACTGGCACCCCAGACTGGTGCATAGTTCCAGAAGTTGGTACCTTTCAGATATATTCCATTAATCCATTTTACCCACAAGGTATCTTTTTTTGTGGCTAAATCCCAGATATGTTTCCCATTTAGGGCAATATTAAACCATTTGCAGTTTTTTATGTTTATGCCTCCATTTTTCCTAGGTCTGCAAACCATATCCCAAGCCACCAGACTGGTTTTCTGCTTCTGATCAGTGGACCCCCATAAGAAATCTCTGCATTTTTGTTCTACCCTTTTAAGTACCCCTGCAGGCAGTATAAATATGCTAGCCCAGTACACATGTATAGAAAACAGCACAGAATTTATGAGTTGAGCTCTTCCTGCATATGAGAGATTCCTAGAAGCCCAGATCTGCAATTTTCTTGTCATTTTATTAACCAAGCACTCACAGTCAATTTTACTCCATTTTGATGGGGAAAGTGGGACTCCTAAATACTTCATAGGTAGTGTGCCCTCCCTGAACCCAGATATTGCTAACAGTTCTTTTTTACTTTCCTCATTCACACCAGCTATGTCTAAGTTTGATTTCTCCTTGTTAGCATACAGGCCAGTAGCTTGTGCAAAGTAGTTAATGCAATTCATCATTATACTTACAGATTCAGGGGATGCTTTGCAGAAACACATCAAGTCATCAGCAAAGCATAAGTGACTCAGTGCAAGTTCCTTGCACATTGGGTGCCAACTGAAGCTTTTTTCCATGCATGCTATGTTCAGAATTCATGAGAGATATTCCATGACCAGCACAAAAATCAATGGAGATACTGGGTCTCCCTGCGATGCCAATGTTTTGGCCCATAAACGGGCGACATGGGTAATATCTGAGTTCGGGAATCAAGGTGACCCTCCCGGGGCATCGGGGGACCCCTAGGGCCATTATAGAGTGCCCAAAAAAATTTCGGGCGAAAACGGCAACTGGGCCCCGGGAATGCTCTAGGGGACGTGTTCTGGGCCATTTTACGCAAAGTTTTCGACGTTAATATTTTTGGCCCATATCGTACAGGAGACTCCTATGGGACGTGGGAGGCCCCTAGGGTCGGTTATTGGGTCCCTGATAGGCTTGTAAGGGCGGTTTTACGCGATGCCAATGTTTTGGCCCAAAAATGGGCGACATGGGTGATATCTGAGTTCGGGAATCAAGGTGACCCTCCCATGGCACCGGGGGTCCCCTAGGGCCATAATAGAGTCCCCGAAAAAATTTCGGGCGAAAACGGCAACCGGGCGCCGAGAATGCTCTAGGGGACGTGTTTTGTGCCATTTTACGCAAAGTTTTCGACGTTAACATTTTCGGCCCTTATCGTACGGGTGACCCCTATGGGACATGGGAGGCCCCAAGGGTCGGTTATTGGGTCGCTGATAGGCTTGTAAGGGCGGTTTTACAAAATGCCAATGTCTTGGCGGAAAAACGGGCGACATGGGTGATATCTGAGTTTGAGAATCAAGGTGCCCTCCCGGGGCACCGGGGGTCCCCTATGGCCATAATAGAGTGCCCGAAAAAATTTCGGGCGAAAATGGCAACCGGGCCCCGGGAATGCTTTAGGGGACGTGTTCTGGGCCATTTTACGCAATGTTTTCCACGTTAATATTTTCGGCCCATATCGTACGGGAGACCCCTATGGGACGTGGGAGGCCCCTAGGGTCGGTTATTGGGTCCCTGATAGGCTTGTAAGGGCGATTTTACGCAATGCCAATGTCTTGGCCCAAAAACGGGCGACATGGGTGATATCTGAGTTCGGGAATCAAAGTGACCCTCTCGGGGCACCGGGGGTCCCCTAGGGCCATCATAGAGTCCCCTAAAAAATTTCGGGCGAAACCGGCATCCGGGCCCTGGGAATGCTCTAGGGGACATGTTCTGGGCCATTTTACGCAAAGTTTTCGACGTTAATATTTTCGGCCCATATCGTACGGGAGGCCCCTAGGGTCGGTTATTGGGTCCCTAATAGGCTTGTAAAGGCGGTTTTACGCGATGCCAATGTTTTGGCCCAAAAACGGGCAACATGGGTGATATCTGAGTTCGAGAATCAAGGTGACCCTCCCGGGGCACCGGGGGTCCCCTAGGGCCATAATAGAGTCCCCGAAAAAATTTCGGGCGAAAACGGCTACCGGGCCACGGGAATGCTCTAGGGGACGTGTTCTGGGCCATTTTACGCAAAGTTTTCCACGTTAATATTCGGCCCATATCGTACGGGAGACCCCTGTGGGACGTGGGAGGCCCCTAGGGTCCGTTATTGGGTCCCTGATAGGCTTGTAAGGGCGATTTTACGCGATGCCAATGTTTTGGCCCAAAAACGGGCGACATGGGTGATATCAGAGTTCGGGAATCAAAGTAACCCTCTCGGGGCACCGGGGGTCCCCTAGGGCCATAATAGAGTTCCCGAAAAAAGTTTGGGTGAAAACGGCAACCGGGCCTCGGGAATGCCCTAGGGGACGTGTTGTGGGCCATTTTACGCAAACTTTTCGACGTTAATAATTTCGGCCCATATCGTACGGGAGACCCCTATGGGACGTGGGAGGCCCATAGGTGTCGGTTATTGGGTCCCTGATGGGCTTGTAAGGGCGGTTTTACGCTGCCAATGTTTTTTTGGTGCAACTCAGAAATTGTATTATTGCTCTCTGTAATGTAACAAGATTACAGTCCTTAGGCAATGCAGGTCCAAGGCCACCTACTAGGTAGGGTACCTTTTTGCTACATCCCTCTATTACCTTACAACCCTTCAATCCTGGTGCAACTCACTACAGGCAGTGGTTCACGCTCTCTGTAAACATTACAAATTGCAAAAATTGTTTCTCACCATCTCTGTAAACATTACAATTTGCAAAAATTATTTCTGACTTACAGCAAAATACAAAAACATAAATATCGAAAAATATTACAACAAAAAAGTTCCAGAAGCTGATTCATTCCTCCTTCTTTCTTGCTTCAACTGCCTGCTGTGCCCATCAAGCTGATCTACATCAATCTACTGTCTAGATCCCTGTACAGGTGCTAGAGCCCTGCATATCTTCTGTTTTTCCAGCTAAAACCTCTATTGGAGTCTGGTCCTGTCTTTCTGCTGGGTCTGCTGTGGTAAACAGATCAGTTAAAATCTCTCTAACCATTTTTTATCCCTGCTGTTGATCTTTCTCAGCCTGCTGCATTGCTGTATTCTGATCCTCACTGTTTGCTGTATCTGCTGCATGGTCTGTGATATAGATAGACTGCTTTCCACAAAGTGCTTGATATTCCTGCCTCTCCATACCCAGTATGCAGCTGCTGCAAGCCCTGCTGCATACACTTCTTTCCTGGAAATTGAACATTTCTGCCTGGTTATCCAGTTCAGCATGCCCTGAATTGTGTTTGCTCTTGGTGTAATCTGCAACCAACATCTCAGTTGATCTAACACACCTGTTGCCACACTACAGCTGAAGAAAAGGAAATTATGGTCTTCTGGCTTTGCTTTACACAGATTGCAAACAGCATCACCATTCAAAAAACCCATTTTCAGCAATCTGTCCTTAGTTAGTAGTCTTCCCTGCTGAGCTAGCCATAAGCAGAAACTGTGTCTTGGCATGGTTACCCTTCCCCAAATCAGATTGGCATGTCTATACTTTGGCATAACTCCCATCAGAGTACTGTATCCCCTTGCAGCTGTATAGCATCCATCAGCATCTCCCTTCCAGACCCCTCTAACTGTATAATGCTCCTGGAAATATCTCTTGATTTTGTTGAGTTTATTCCAGTACCAACTGGCACCCCAGACTGGTGCATAGTTCCAGAAGTTGGTACCTTTCAGATATATTCAATTAATCCATTTTACCCACAAGGTATCTTTTGTTGTGGCTAAATCCCAGATATGTTTCCCATTTAGGGCAATATTAAACCATTTGCAGTTTTTTATGTTTATGCCTCCATTTTTCCTAGGTCTGCAAACCATATCCCAAGCCACCAGACTGGTTTTCTGCTTCTGATCAGTGGACCCCCATAAGAAATCTCTGCATTTTTGTTCTACCCTTTTAAGTACCCCTGCAGGCAGTATAAATATGCTAGCCCAGTACACATGTATAGAAAACAGCACAGAATTTATGAGTTGAGCTCTTCCTGCATATGAGAGATTCCTAGAAGCCCAGATCTGCAATTTTCTTGTCATTTTATCAACCAAGCACTCACAGTCAATTTTACTCCATTTTGATGGGGAAAGTGGGACTCCTAAATACTTCATAGGTAGTGTGCCCTCCCTGAACCCAGATATTGCTAACAGTTCTTTTTTACTTTCCTCATTCACACCAGCTATGTATAAGTTGGATTTCTCCTTGTTAGCATACAGGCCAGTAGCTTGTGCAATGTAGTTAATGCAATTCATCATTATACTTACAGATCCAGGGGATGCTTTGCAGAAACACATCAAGTCATCAGCAAAGCATAAGTGACTCAGTGCAAGTTCCTTGCACATTGGGTGCCAACTGAAGCTTTTTTCCATGCATGCTATTTTCAGAATTCTTGAGAGATATTCCATGACCAGCACAAAAATCAATGGAGATACTGGGTCTCCCAGCGATGCCAATGTTTTGGCCCATAAACGGGCGACATGGGTAATATCTGAGTTCGTGAATCAAGGTGACCCTACCGGGGCACCGGGGGACCCCTAGGGCCATTATAGAGTCCCCGAAAAAATTTCGGGCGAAAACGGCAACCGGGCCCCGGGAATGCTCTAGGGGACGTGTTCTGGGCCATTTTACGCAAAGTTTTCGACGTTAATATTTTTGGCCCATATCGTACAGGAGACTCCTATGGGACGTGGGAGGCCCCTAGGGTCGGTTATTGGGTCCCTGATAGGCTTGTAAGGGCGGTTTTACGCGATGCCAATGTTTTGGCCCAAAAATGGGCGACATGGGTGATATCTGAGTTCGGGAATCAAGGTGACCCTCCCATGGCACCGGGGGTCCCCTAGGGCCATAATAGAGTCCCCGAAAAAATTTCGGGCGAAAAAGGCAACCGGGCGCCGAGAATGCTCTAGGGGACGTGTTTTGTGCCATTTTACGCAAAGTTTTCGACGTTAACATTTTCGGCCCTTATCGTACGGGTGACCCCTATGGGACATGGGAGGCCCCAAGGGTCGGTTATTGGGTCGCTGATAGGCTTGTAAGGGCGGTTTTACAAAATGCCAATGTTTTGGCCGAAAAACGGGCGACATGGGTGATATATGAGTTTGAGAATCAAGGTGCCCTCTCGGGGCACCGGGGGTCCCCTAGGGCCATAATAGAGTGCCCGAAAAAAGTTCGGGCGAAAATGGCAACCGGGCCCAGGGAATGCTTTAGGGGACGTGTTCTGGGCCATTTTACGCAAAGTTTTCCACGTTAATATTTTCGGCCCATATCGTACGGGAGACCCCTATGGGACGTGGGAGACCCCTACGGTCGGTTATTGGGTCCCTGATAGGCTTGTAAGGGCGATTTTACGCAATGCCAATGTTTTGGCCCAAAAACGGGCGACATGGGTGATATCTGAGTTCGGGAATCGAAGTCACCCTCTCGGGGCACCGGGGGTCCCCTAGGGCCATCATAGAGTCCCCGAAAAAATTTCGTGCGAAACCGGCAACCGGGCCCAGGGAATGCTCTAGGGGACTTGTTCTGGGCCATTTTACGCAAAGTTTTCGACGTTAATATTTTCGGCCCATATCGTACGGGAGGCCCCTAGGGTCGGTTATTGGGTCCCTAATAGGCTTGTAAGGACGGTTTTACGCGATGCCAATGTTTGGGCCCAAAAACAGGCGACATGGGTGATATCTGAGTTCGAGAATCAAGGTGACCCTCCCGGGGCACCGGGGGTCCCCTAGGGCCATAATAGAGTCCCCGAAAAAATTTCAGGCGAAAACGACAACCGGGCCCCGGGAATGCTCTAGGGGACGTGTTCTGGGCCATTTTACGCAAAGTTTTCCACGTTAATATTTTCGGCCCATATCGTACGAGAGACCCCTATGAGACGTGGGAGGCCCCTAGGGTCGGTTATTGGGTCCCTGATAGGCTTGTAAGGGCGATTTTACGCGATGCCCAGTTTTTGGCCCAAAAACGGGCGACATGGGTGATATCAGAGTTCGGGAATCAAAGTAACCCTCTCGGGGCACCGGGGGTACCCTAGGGCCATTATAGAGTCCCCGAAAAAATTTCGGGCGAAAACGGCAAACGGGCCCCGGGAATGCTCTAGGGGACGTGTTCTGGGCCATTTTACGCAAAGTTTTTGACGTTAATATTTTTGGTCCATATCATACAGGAGACCCCTATGGGACGTGGGAGGCCCCTAGGGTCGGTTATTGGGTCCCTGATAGGCTTGTAAGGGCGGTTTTACGCGATTCCAATGTTTTGGCCCAAAAACGGGCGACATGGGTGATATCTGAGTTCGAGAATCAAGGTGACCCTCCCGGGGCACCAGGGGTCCCGTAGGGCCATAATAGAGTCCCTGAAAAAAAGTTCTGGCGAAAACGGCAACCGGCCCCCTGGAATGCTCTAGGGGACGTGTTTAGGGCCATTATACACAAAGTTTTCGACGTTAATATTTTTGGCCCATATCGTACGGGAGACCCCTATGGGACGTGGGAGGTCCCGAGGGTCGGTTATTGGGTCCCTGATAGGGTTTTAAGGGCAGTTTTACGCGGTGCCAATGTTTTGGCCCAAAAACGGGCGACATGGGTGATATCTGAGTTCGGGAATCAAGGTGACCCTCCTGGGGCATCGGGGGTCCCTTAGGGCCATAATAGAGTCCCCGAAAAAATTTCGGGCGAAAACGGCAACCAGGCCCCGGGAATGCTCTAGTGGACGTGTTCTGCGCCATTTTACGTAAAGTTTTCGACGTTAACATTTTTGGCCCATATCGTACGGGAGACCCCTATGGGACTTGGGAGGCCCTTAGGGTCGGTTATTGGGTCCCTGATAAGCTTGTATGGGCGGTTTTACGCGATGCCAATGTTTTTTTTTGGTGCAAGTCAGAAAAAGTATTATTGCTAGCTGTAATGTAACACAGATTACAGCCCATAGGCAATGCAGATCCAAGGCCACCTACTAGGTAGGGTTCATTGTCTTCTGCATCCCTGTACTTCCTTACATCCCTAATATTGAACTGGAGCAACTCACTACATGCAGTGGTTCTCCATATCTGATAACCTAACAAAATGCAAAAAACATTCCTGACTTACAGCAAAATACAATTGCATAGTAAACTACATTATTACAGAATTTCTATCCTTGTTATTCTTCTGAAATCTGCTTCTTCCTCTACCTGCTGTCATTTTGCTTCTGTCATCTGCCTCTGAATTTCCTGCTGAAATTTTCTGCATTTTTATCTCTCCACAAGATTTTCTGGCCTTACCCAGCTGCCATATTCCTGGAATTTCCCCCTGCTACTGGGCCGTTGATACCTGATTCAGGTCCCCCTGCTGATACTGTAACATGTTTTCCAGAATCCCAAAATATATGCACAAATTTGCAGAGAACACAGATTACAACTTTTCAATCCATCTCCTGTCCCTGTTGTTGATTTTCCTCTCTCTGCTGCATTGTTGAGTTCTAAGCCTGGTCACCTGCTGAACCTGTTGCATGATCTGCATCATTGACATTCTGCTTCCCTCAAAATGTTGAATGTTTCTGCATCTCCATATCCAATACACTGTTGCTGCAAGTCCTGCTGAATATGTTTCCTTTCTGAACCTGGAACACTTTTGCCTACTTTCCAGTTGAGCATTCCCTGAATAGAGTATGCTCTTGCTGATACCTATAGCCATCCCCTTAGCTGGTCCAGAATCCCTGCAGATACACTACAATTGAAGAACATGTGGTTATGGTCCTCTGTCTTTTCTTTACACAGGTTGCACATGGTGTCTCCATTCAGGAACCCCATTCTCAACATCCTATCCTTTGTTAGTAATCTTCCCAACTGAGCCAACCATAGGCAAAAGCTTTGCCTAGGCATTGTAATTTTCCCCCAAATCAGGTTAGTATTTCTGGATTTTGGCATAACCCCTGTGAGTACACTATACCCACTTGCAGCAGAATAGAGCCCATTATTAGTACCCTTCGACACTCCTCTAGCTGAATAATGGTCCTGGAAATGGCTTTTAATTTTGTTAAGCTTTTTCCAGTACCAACTGGCACCCAATACAGGAGCATAGTTCCAGAAATTAGCTCCCTTTAAATAAACACCATTTATCCATTTAACCCACATAGTGTCTTTTTTTGTGGCTAAATCCCAAATATGCTTTCCATTTAAAGCAGTATTAAACCATTTGCAGTTTTTAATGTTTATTCCCCCATTTTTCCTTAGTCTGCATACCACATCCCATGCCACCAAGCTTGTCTTCTGTTTTTGGTCAGTTGAACCCCACAGGAAATGTCTGCATTTCTGCTCTACACTTTTGAGTACCCCAGCAGGCATTATAAAAATGCTAGACCAGTATACATGTATAGAGAATAACACAGAGTTGATAAGTTGAGTCCTTCCTGCATATGACAGGTTTCTGGATGCCCATATCTGAAGCTTTTTTGTCATTCTGTCCACTAAGCACTCATAGTCAATTTTGCTCCATTTAGATGGAGATAGTGGAACTCCCAGATATTTCATAGGTAAAGTGCCCTCCCTGAACCCTGATAAGCCTAACAGCTCACTCTTCATTTGTTCACTAACACCAGCAATATACATGTTAGATTTCTCTTTGTTTGCACACAGCCCTGTAGCTTTTGAAAAATAGGTTAAACTGGTCATCATGATGCTCACAGATGCTGGTGCTGCTTTGCAAAAGCACATCAGGTGAACAGCAAGCGCCTGTAGGTCAGCGGATAGAGCGTCTGTTTCCTAAGTGATGCCAATGTTTTTTTTGGTGCAAGTCAGAAATTATAATATTGCTTACTGTAATGTATCAAGATTACAGCCCTTAGGTATTGCAGATCCAAGGCCACCTACTAGGTAGGGTTCCTTTTTTCTACATCCCTTTACCACCTTACAAACCTTCAGTCTAGTGCAACTCACTACATACAGTTGTTCATCATTTTCTGTAACAACAACAAATTACAAAAATCATTTCTGACTTACAACAAAACACAAAAACATAATGGCTACAAATTATATCTTCTGTTACATTTTCTTGTGCTGCTTGTCTTCATTCCCCTGCTCACTGTTTTACCTGCTGGATTCTGCTACCTGGTTACAGCCTATCTTCTGCATTCTGCTGCTAATTCCCTTCTGAAATCTCTGCTGCACCTGCTGCTGATTCCTAATTCCTACAGCTTTTCACCTCTGCTGCATACTCTTTTATTCCTTTTCTGCCTTGCATCAGCATTCCTGCCACTGAGACCCTTCTAACTCTTCCTGGGATCCTGCACTGATACTTTAATACTTGCACCCTGCTCTATTCTTTGCTGGTCTGTTAAGCTGCTCTCCTGTTGCAGTGCTTTTGTATTTCTTCCATTTTCCTGATTTCTCTGCTGCCAGCTGATTCAGGCTCACAGTTGCCTTATCCATCTTTTATCCTTGCTATTTAGCATTCTGTTGCTGCTGCACTGTTGGATCCTTGCGATGCCAATGTTTTGGCCCATAAACGGGCGACATGGGTGATATCTGAGTTCGGGAATCAAGGTGACCCTCCCTGGGTAGCGGGGGACTCCTATGGCCATTTTAGAGTCCCCGAAAAAATATCCGGCGACAACGGCAACCGGGCCCCGGGAATGCTCTAGGAGACGTGTTCTGGGCCATTTTACGCAAAGTTTTCGACGTTAATATTGTCGGCCCATATCGTACAGGAGACCCCTATGGGACGTGGGAGGCCCCTAGGGTAGGTTATTGGGTCCCTGATAGGCTTGAAAGGCGGTTTTACGCGATGCTAATGTTTTGGCCCAAAAATGGGCGACATGGGTGATATCTGAGTTCGAGAATCAAGGTGCCCCTCCCGGGGCACCGGGGGTCCCCTAGGGCCATAATAGAGTCCCCGAAAAAAATTTCAGGCGAAACGGCTACCGGGCCCAGGGAATGCTCTAGGGGACGTGTTCAGGGCCATTGCACACAAAGTTTTCGACGTTAATATTTTCGGCCGATATCGTACGGGAGACCCCTATGGGACGTGGGAGGCCCGTAGAGTCGGTTTTTGGGTCCCTGATAGGCTTGTAAGTGCGATTTTACACGATGCCCATGTTTTTTTTTTTTTTTTTTTTGGTGGAAGTCAGAAAATGTATAATTGCTCACTGTAATGTAACAAGATTACAGCCCTAAGGCAATGCGAATCCAAGGCCACCTACTAGGTAGGGTTCCTTTTTTCCTGCATCCCTTTACTACCTTACAACCCTTCAATCTGGTGCAACTCACTACAGACAGTGATTCACCATCTCTGTAAACATAACAAATTACAAAAATCTTTTCATACTTACAACAAAGTACAAAAACATAATAATCTAGAAATTACAACTTCTTCTAGCTTTCCAAATCTTCTGTTTTCCTGTTTCGTTCCTTGCTCTGCTTTTCTCCAGCAACCTATCACTGGTTGTCTGCTGGCACCTGCTGCCTGGATCACCTCCTAGTTTCTGCTACAAATCTTCAGAAGCTGATTCATTCCTCCTGTTTTCTTGCTTCAACACCTTCTGATTTCCTGTGCATTCTGCTGGTTCCTGTTGCCTGCTAGAACCTACTGCCTGGTTCACAGCCTAGGTTCTGCCACCTGCTTCTGTTTCCTTCTTGAATTCTGCTTCCTTTTTCAGCAAAATACAAAAACATAATGAGCTAAATTATTACAACTTCTTCTAGCCTTTCTGATCTGCTGGATTCTGTTTGTTCCTCACTCGGCCTGGCTTCAGCAAACTGCTACTGATTCCCTGCTGAAATCTGCTGCCTGAATTCTGTACACTTTCTGATGCCTTGCAGAACTGCAGGTTCTCTGCTGAAAACCTGATGTATTCTCTGGTCCTTGCTGGTTAATCTTACTGTTACTACTGCACTGCTAAGTTCTGATTCTGATTGCCAGTTGAATAAAAGTGGCAATCAGCCCACACAACACCCTGCAGGTTCCTGCAACTTCATTTTCAAGTGTATTGACACCCAGACCAGCTCTGTTCTGTAGTACATAGTCTTTACTGCAGTCTGTAAAGCCTAGTATTTACAGAATGTGTGTCTAGGGCTCCTTCTTGTCTATTTCCAAGTTGTAGCACATTGAAGTGCAACAACAGTGAGCTCCTTCCATAGTTTCTTCCGTTCCTCCATTTCCATTATCCCATACACAGATTCACCACAAGTTCCTTTTTCTTCACAAAATTAATACTTTAATGTAATCTATTGCACTTCTTTTTTTTTCCCTTATATTCACTACTTTACAAATCACCATTTGCATAGAAGAAAATAACACAACACCATGAAAATAATTTGGTAGCCATCTAATTCAGATTCTTCCCAATCTATGATAGTCATGATTGCTAAATGATTCCCATTCTGGCATGAAACTTTTTTTTCATTTTTCCAAGTTTACTAGTCTAATTTTAGTTTCTAACAAAACTGCCAATCCAAAGTTATTTTTTTTGCAGAAAAGACTTACATCTTTCTGTTTATTAGGGCCATTTAGGCCTCTCACATTCCATATAAGAATCCTATCCATGACTACTAGTCAAGATAGGAGACTCACCATGTGTTGGGACCATACCAGGTGTCATAACCCCCTGTGCTGCTGGTTCTGCTGCCTCTTCTGGCTGTTTTTCCCCCTGTTGCATTTCTTTTTCTCCTTCTTGTAGCACTGCAAAAGTATTCTGTGTATGAGGCTGTGGTTGGACCTGTCTGTAAAAACCTCTTCCTGCTCTTCTGCCCCCCTTGCATTGCATACTCTTCCTCTCCCTCTTCCTGCATTTTGCCATAGCTGGTTTCTGGGATTTGCTTGAACTGGTGGCCTGTTTTGCACTGTAACAGGTTGTGCCACAGGAGCTGCATTTCCAATCTTTTTCCTGCATTCCTGTTCACCATGTCCATGCTTCTTGCAATGGTTGCAGATGATTGGTTTCCAATCATACTCAACTTCCTGCTCCACAATGTTTCCCCTCTCATTCTTGAAATTTACCTTTTCCGGGTAGACATCTCTAATTTTCACTTCAATTAACACCCGGGCATAATGAATTCCTAGCTTAAGTTCAGTATTCCTATCTGCCATCATTGGTCTACCAACAAGGCTTGCAATTTTGCTTAGCCCCGTTGCATTCCAATACTTCACACTTAGACCTGGGAATTTCACCCAAATAGGAACCGAGGTTAATTCCTCATGTTCATAGTCCACATTTTCAGACAATGGTCTCACTATCATAGGTTTGTTGTCAAAATGGTACACTCCTTCCTGAATTACATTATCCCTCTGCTCCATTGAATCAAACCTGACCAGTACCAGGCCATTGTTCATCATGGCAATCTTATTCATCCCTTTTTTAGCCCAAATTCGTCTTAGAAATCCGCTAAAAACAGTAATTGGTGGTCTGGCACCCATGACATAGCACACAACAGCTTGGTTCCAAAAATTAATTTCGGATTCAATGTCTTTGTGGTTTATTACCCCGACTGGTTTCCCTTCGTGCATAGCAGGCTCTATAAAATCAAGTTCAAACCTAGCATTTTTTAGCTTAGTTATGTCGAATTTTTCCCAAGCAGAGATCTTACCAATTTCTGAATTTCCTTGCTGGATTGGTTGCTCAATCTCTTCCTCTTCATCTTCAGACGACATCTGGGTGTTTTCCCTTTCCTTCACTTTCGATAGCCAGGTGTTTATCTTCTCCCGTGTATTCTCCAGTTGCTGGACAGTTTGCGTTTGCATATCTGGTGTCATAACCTCATGTGCTTCCAATTCATCATTCAGATTACGAACAACTTGATCTAGGGTTTCCCGATTGTTGTTTGAGTTTTCTTTTTGGTTCACGTTTTTAGTGAGACATGGTGGTACTGAGTTTACTTCGGTTTCGCTTTGCTTTTCTACCCCCCGCTTTGCTTTATCTTTCTTCCCCATCGAGACTCACGGCTTCATCCATGGCGGATGAGCAGTGTTGAGGAGAGAGAAGAGAGCATTTTAGAGAGGTAATGTCGATGCCCATGTTTTTGCCCAAAAACGGGCGACTTGGGTGATATCTAAGTTCGGGAATCAAGGTGACCCTCTCGGGGCACCGGGGGTCCCCTAGGGCCATAATAGAGCCCTCAAAAAAATTTCGAGCGAAAACGGCATCCAGGTCCCGGGAATGCTTTAGGGGACGTGTATTGGGCCCCCGGACGCAAAGTTTTCAACGTCCAATCGTACGGGAGACCCATAGGGGACGTGGGAGGCCCCCAGGATCGGTTACTGGGTCCTTGATAGGCTTGTAAGGGCGGTTTTACGAGATGCCAATATTTTGGCCCAAAAACGGGCGACATGGGTGATATCGGAGTTCGGGGATAAGGATGAGCCTCACGCAGCACCTAGGGTCCCGTAGGGTCATGATAGACTCCTAGGAGATGTTTGGGCAAAAATGACACCCGGGCCCCGGGAAGCCGAAAATCAAAGGATATAATCCACGTTTTTTTGGCATTCGAGATGCTCCGGACCGTACGTGTATATTTTCACACCATATCGCACGGGACATCCCTAAGGGATATGGGAAGCCCCCAGGGTTGGTTATTTGGTCCATGATAGGCTTGTAATTGCGTTTTTACGGGATGCCAATGTAAGGGCCGGAACACGAAAAGCATGGGAGAGGGCCGGAATTTCCTACCCCCCAAGAGTGAGAAGTGAGGTCTCAAAATTATTTCTAATATTAAAGTGAGGTCTCAAAAATATTTTCCAATTTTTTTGTAATTTTTCTGATATTATTTCTATTTATTTCCTATTTTTCAGCCTATTTTTTGATTAAAAAATAAATTATATAGCTACCTTGTGTGAAATATAAAGTGTCAAGTCGTGCGCCATCATAGCCGGACACCCACGATACCTCGGCTTAAGCACCGACCTCCTATGCTGGAGACGGAGGCGGTGCCGGAGACGGACGCGACGTGACGCCGCATGAAGCGCCTACTAAGCGCCGAGTTGTGTCATGTCGCGTCCACTCGGGCGCTGTCGAGGTCGACGATGGCTTACGAT
>CM076152.1:19195000-19227500 GCA_038025085.1 Tetragonia tetragonoides
TCCCATGACGCAGCACCTTGTCCCATGTCCCATGACGCAGCACCTTGTCCCATGACGCAGCACCTTGTCCCATGTCCCATGACGCAGCACCATGACCCATGTCCCATGACGCAGCCCCATGACCCATGGCGTTGCAGCCCCATGACCCATGGCGTTGCAGCACCATGACCCATGGCGTTGCAGCACCATCACCCATGGCATTGCAGCACCATGACCCATGCGTTACAGCACGAAGCAACAGGATGCAGCGCCATGACCCATGCGTTGCAGCACGATGCAACACGATCCAGCAGCATGACCCATGCGTTGCAGCACGATACAACACGATGCAACACCATGACCCATGCGTTGCAGCACGATGCAACACCATGACCCATGCGTTGCATCACGATGCAACGCGATGCAGCACCATGACCCATGGGATGCAACAGGATGCAGGACCATGACCCATGCGATGCAACACGATGCACCACCATGACCCATGCGATGCAACACGATGCAACACCCTGACCCATGCGTTGCAACACGATGCAGCACCATGACCAATGCGATGCGACACGATGCAGCACCATGACCCAACGAGGCAGCACCATGACCGGGCCCCGTGAGCACCCATGCCCGGGGAATGCTCTAGGGGACGTGTTTTGGGCCATTTTACGCAAAGTTTTCGACGTTAATATTTTTGGCCCATACCGTACGGGAGACCCCTATGGGACATGGGAGGCCCTTAGGGTCGGTTATTGGGTCCCTGATAGGATTGTAAGGGCGGTTTTACGCGATGCCAATGTTTTCGCCCAAAAATGGGCGACATGGGTGATATCTGAGTTCGGGAATCAAGGTGACCCTCCCGGGGCACCGGGGGTCCCCGAAAAAAATTCGGGCGAAAACGGCAACCGGGCCCGGGAATGCTCTAGGAGACGTGTTTTGGGCCATTTTACGCAAAGTTTTAGACGTTAATATTTTCGGCCCATGACGTACGGGAGACCCCTATGGCACATGGGAGGCCCCTAGGGTCGGTTATTGGGTCCCTGATAGGCTTGTAAGGGCGGTTTTACGCGATGCCAATGTGTTGGCCCGGAAACTGGCGACATGGGTGATATCTGAGTTCGAGAATCAAGGTGCCCCTCCCGGGGCACCGGGGGTACCCTAGGGCCATAATAGAGTTCCCGAAAAAATGTCGGGCAAAAACGGCAACCGGGCCCCGGGAATGCTTTAGGGGACGTGTTCTGGGCCATTTTACGCAAAGCTTTTGACGTTAATATTTCCGGCCCATATCATACGGGAGACCCCTATGGGACATGGGAGGCCCCTAGGGTCGGTTATTGGGTCCTTGATAGGCTTGTAAGGGCGGTTTCTTAAATTTATATGTTTTATATTAATGTCGATGTCTTCACCCATTGATATATCGTCGGGGTCTGACAGCTCGCCTGAGCCACCTTGACCAGGGACTTGGGGATCTTTTCCCGATAGTTCCAGTTAAGGCTCGTCTAGTCTAGGGCCTGGCCTGTCGTATGGGGAGTCTTGCCCTCATCCTTCGAATGACCCAGTTCCCCCGATTCCGCCGGGGTTCCCTTTTTTCGAATTTCCTCCAGACTTGGAGTGGTCGAGCCCGGAGGGAATATTTCTTCCGGATTGGGTCATTCCGTTCCGGCTTCGGGAGGAGTCTTGGTATGCCAGGATTCTGTCGGACCCTGACATTCCATGAGGCTTCAAGCAGGATATGTTGAATGTCTTTCAAATGAGTGTGGCGTTGGAAGAGATCCATGTTTTAGACGGGGTCAAACCTTTACGCTGTGTCTCTCCCCTGGAGGGAGACGAGGCCGAGATGTCCAAGGCTCGTTTTAAACAGACCTGTCGTTTGGGTAGAGGACGTCTTAATTGCTCCTCTCCCTTGAGTGACTTTGAGAAGATAGGGGATCGGCTTTTCTGCCGTCACATAATGAAGTATGTTTTTTGTCCCTTGACCACTTTTCCTTGTGTTATTGCCACAATCTTGTTATCCACCCTGACCTTCTTCATTTGCTTATTTTGTAGGGAGCGTAGGGAAAGGAGTTCTTCAGGGCAAATGGAAAGTTTGGCTAGTGCTTCGGATGTTATACCCGATTCTTCGTCTGATCGATTGGCCAGATCAGTCGTTCAGGTGGCCAGTACTTCTGGCTCGCCTGGAGGCATGCCCCGGCCCGTAGGATCAGGGCACGAGGAGGTTGATGTCCCCCAAGGGTTGCTAGAGAGCGGTGAGATCCGAGTCGGAGATGGTCACCCTGCAGATGATGAGGCCTTCTCCCCTCCTCCTTCAGAGGAAAAGAAGGAGAGGAAGAAGAAGAAGAAGAAGTAGAAGAAGAAGAAGAAGAAGAAGAAGAAGAAGAAGAAGAAGAAGTCTCGTTCTAGTAGGGAAGAGCGACCACCACCCTCCGACCCTGTGGAGGAGGCGGACCAGGCTGATCATGTAAATATCGAAGCAGAGCCGGGTCAAGGGCAGACGGAGGAAGATCCTGCAGATGGAGGATCGAAGCCGGGGAAAAAGGCCGACGCTGTCCCCATTCACTCAAAACGGTCGCTCTTGGCTGGCAGATCGGCCGAGGAAATAGAGTCGTTGGCCAGGCGATATCAGTTGCCCCAAGGGATGTCTTTCGTCTGTCCCAGTAAGTTAGAAGGGTGCCATCCTGCTCCTCCTCGCTGCATCCCTTTTTCCACCAAAGTTTTTGACGAGGGTTTAAGGTTTTCCCTCCCTCGTCTGATTAAAAAGATAGTGGGTCATTTGGGAGTCGACTACTTTCAGCTCCAAGCTAATTCCTGGAGATCTCTGGTCGGCTTGGCAGCAGCGGCACATGTTTAGAGGCTAACTGTGAGCGATGCTGTCCTTCGCCACCTGTATCTCAAGGTGCAATCGACCAAGTTCAGGACTTGGTATCTAAGACCTAGCAAGGGTTTTTCCATGTGTCGATCCTTGAGCAACGTCACCTTCTGGAAGGAGAATTTCCTATTCCTGCATAACGAGCAAGGATGGGATGGAGTGTGTACTCCTTAGAGGGAAGACTACTTGGAGGAGGTAGGTGGTGAGTTGTTTGGCCCGGACCGCGAGCCTCTGGATTCTCTGTCCCCGGATGAGCGGCGGATGGTAGAATACTTCCGTCATCCAAACCGGGACGAGGAAGTATGTAGGCAGGATAACCCTTCCTTGTTGGAAGATCGATAAGTCCTGATTCTCTCATAAGGCGTTCATGGTCTTCATTGGTTTTCGGTCGACCATGACACATGGTACAATGGCCTTGTCCTCGTTGTTTCCTTGCTTTGAATGTTTTTCCGTATATCGAAGGTCCTTCTAACCTTTTCTTTGTATTTTGCAGAGGCCGCCATTGTTGAGTTGTTGGAGATGCAAAAAGGGGAGAAGATGGTGGCCGGGACAACTTCTAAGGCCTTCCTTGAGGATCTTAAGGACGTGGTCGAGGCTCAGAAGAAGCTTGAATCGGTAACTGACGTTCTTCGTCCTTAATTCTTCATATTCCATAGTTCTAGGGTCGTTGCTAATAATCCGTTTTGTAATGCAGCCTCCCAAGAAGAAGAAAGCAATGGTCTATGGGATGAAGACAAGGTTGAGGAAGGGGGGTTCCTCGTCTGGGATCTTGCCAGATGCTGCCCTTCATTCTAAGAAGAGGCCAGGAGACGACGCCTCGGTGCCCCAGGAGAGGGTATCGATGTGATGCGGGCTGTCCGATCCACAAAAAGGGAGAGCAGTGAGTTTTCGGGCCAGGCGTATATGGTCAGTAGGCAGAGTCCTGAGGGTCATGCCCTCAAGATGCCGGCCGTTCTGGGTGCTCCTATGGATGAGCAGTTAAAAATTGCTGAGGCCGTCTTCCCTAACTTGTTCCACGAGAAGGATATGGAGAAGGTTATCTCCGAGGTGGGGTCGGCAGACGCCGTGACGGCCCTTCTGAAGCGTATGGCCCTGGATCGCCTGAAGGTATTTTAACGGTTCCTTCCTTCATCCGTTTTTTGATCGAATCTTTTAGGCCGTTATTGATTTGTCTTGTGTTTTTCAGGATGACATCCTCCTGAGCGCCGCGATCAGGGCTGACGAGACTCAAAGGCGCTGATTGGTCATCCAGTGCCAGGAGTGGCAAGCTGAGGCAGAGGCTAGGGCTCGCGAAGGGGCTCGAGCTGAGCTGTCGAGGCTTCAGATCGAACTAAAGAAGGCGAAGGCCGACCTTCAAAAGGGGAAGTCTCTTCTTGATGAGAGGGAGCAATCCCTCGAGGAGCTAAGGGAGAGATTGGAAGACGCCAACAAGGCCAAGGCCCAGGTCGCCCAACTCCTTGAGGCTGCAAAAGCCAATGCTGAAGGTTGGAAGACCAAAGAAGCTCGGGCGCAGGCTGAGTTGAAGGTGGCTGTGGATCGCCAGACTCATTACGGGAAGGAAGCCCTGCTCCGAGTGTATGGAGAAGGCGATGTTGGAGCCTCTGTGGTTAGCTCCTTGGCCCGTATCCGTAATCTCCGAGATTCTACTAATCCCGACGATCTGGGGGAGGTGAATAGAATCGAGGCTTCCATTGCCGTATGAGGAGGAGGCTGAATGATCAAGGTCTTTCGAGGTCTGTACCCCTGGTTAAGGGGGGTTTGTATTTGTTTTTTACTTGGGGTGGTTGGTCACCCTTGTTGTAAACTGTTTGAGCGCCCTCCGCTTTTGAGGGTTGATAAATGATGATGTTGACTTTCTATTTATTCAAGTCTTCTTTTGTCTTGATTTGTATCTTCATCAGCTTCAATAAATGATCATTTATTGTCTTCCAATGATGATGCTCCTGCATGGGGGACTGTTGTCTAGAATAACCGCTCTAGCCTTTCGTTTATAAATAGATCCACTTAGTCTGTTGATTTTGCCCCCAATCTGCCTAGAGAGATGTCTTCCTCTACTATATTCATTTCTTCAGGCTCTAGCGATGAATCTTCCGTAGATACCAAGTCAGTACCCAGGTCGTATCATCTTCGGTCGGGGAAGCGTGCTCCCCGGAGTGGTCGACCTAGCAAGAGACTTAATGAGGGTGCTTCGAAATCGACTCACGAAGAGCCCGTGGAAGTTCCAGATATGTTTAGTGAGGCCAGCTTGGCTGGGCTGGCAGTTTCTGATTTTGTTCGTCTCTTCGAGGATAACTCTCTGTGCGAGCGTCTTCGTACTCATATATGGATGGTATTTCAGCACCTTCAGTCCCAAGGCGTCTTGGAATGTTTAAAAGTCGAGTCTCTAGCCGTGAGGCTTCCTGGCGAGGGGGGTAGCAGACCTGACTCTCCCCATCATGTTCCTCCTCCAACGGACCCTAGTCCCAATACTCCTGTCCCTGAAGTGGGGGATCCCGAGGGTAAAGACCCCCTTCGAGCAGAACATCCGCACGAGACAAAGGATGAGCCAGACTGTCAAGCCCAGCAAGCCCGTAGGCAGGCTTTGGAGCAGGAAATTCACCGTGCAGAGGAAGCTAGGATATCGATTTTGAAGGAGCAGACCCTGGTAGCTTGGAGGGTCGATCAACTCATGGTCGAGTAAAGGGCCCTTGCCTTAGAAGAGGGGAGGAAAGTCCATCACTCTTTGGTTCAGAAACAACAAGGCTTAGAGTAGGAGATTAAGCATAAACGCGAAGCTCTAGATCCTTAAGCTTTTGCTCTCTTCAATCATTGTAGTAGCTTAGATTTTATGGTGTAACTGTATTGTAATAGTTGGCACTTTCTATATTTGGAATGAATGTTCAAATGATTTCATGTTTTTGACTCTCGTTTATGCAGTTGTTATTCTTCTACTCATGAGTCGAGGGGAAGATGAGGTAACCGAAGCGTTTCCTTCTTCTTGGGAATTCGAACCGGGTTTACCCCGTACCTTCATGACACGTGTTTCCTGAAGGGAGGCGTCGCTTGGTCTCCCATGGCTCTTTTGCCTATAAATACTTGAGTGAAATTTCTCATTTTCACCCAACTTTTCTCGCATTACTTTCTCTCTCTAGAAATACTCTTCCAAGCTTCAGTAATTTTTTCTCAAGTTTTTGCTCCGCTCTTGAGATGGCAGGTTCCAAGAGGAAGGCTACAGTCTCGCATCGTGGAGAGTCTAGTAAACAAGTTAAGGTGGGGGGTGCAGGGAAGAGTCGTGCTTCGGCTTCTTCTGAATCCTACACCCCAGCTTCCCCTCGATCCTCTCCTGGATCAAGTTTGGGCTCGGAGGCTCGGGATCTAATCACTGCTATTCGGAGGTCCGGAGCAGAAGGCCAGGTGACTGACGATCGAGCCCCTTCTGCTGCTGAGGCTCTGGCTCCTCCTCCTGCTGCCAGGGAGCCTGAACCGCCTGCTCGATTGGTTTTTCTGGCAGAGCGGCTGGCAAATCGTCTTCAGGAGCTTCACCGGGAAATTGGTGGGGATTGCGAGAGGGAGGCGGCTACCCAAGCTAAGATCCGCCGCTGGGAGCAGAGGGACAATGCCCTCATGGATGCTAGGACCGAGCTGGCGGCTCGGATCACTGGAGGGGTTGAAGAGCTGAACGGCCTTCGGGAGCGGAGGGAGGAGCTCCTCGATGAAGTGAGGGTTCTGAGGAACCAGCTGGAGGGTCAGCCTGCTGCCTCTCGCCCTCTATCGCTTTAGGCCTCGTCTTGGCTCGGCCTTGTACTTAGCGCTTTCTTCCCAGACCTCGTTCTTCCAGGGTAGGTCAGGAGGTTGTTTTGTATTTGGCAGTTTCTTCCTAGACCTCTTTCTTCCAGCATGAGGTCGGGGAGTCGAGTCTTGTCTTTTTTCGTAAGTAGACTTTTTGGGTGTCTAGCTTGCATGATGACTAGGAATTTTGTAGATGAACTTTGAACATGTAGTTTCATCCTTCGATCTTATGTAATCTTTGCCTTCAATCAATATAAGGATTATTGCTCCCACTTTGATTGCTACTTCAAAAATTTTCAAATTTGCTTCGTTTTCGATTTTATTACTGATGCCCACTTATTAGTCGTACCTCGAGTGTAAAACATATCTAGGTAAGTATACCCTGCCCCCACACTCGAGGTGCGGCTGTTTGGTCGACTTTTTACTGTACTCTGGGAGTTTCATAGTCTGGTGTTTTTCCGAAAACGCCGGTTGCTCTTCATTGTCATAATTGTCATAATTTAAATGGTCGTGACGGTTGGGAGAATCCACCCTCTGGGTCAGTACACGTGTCCCCTCCGAATTGAGGCTTCTCTTCTCTCAAACACCGGTTGGAGGTGACGGTTCGTCTTCTTTTGGAAAGGTTATAAATACCCCCACAGTTGCTTGGAAATTTCGTCATTCTTTTCGTCATTTCTTCTTTTCACTTTCTCTCTCTAGATCTCTTTGAGCTTCATATAATCTTCCAAGCAGCCTATCACTCGCCGTTATCATGTCTTCTCCAGCTTCCAAAAGCCGTAGGCTTGATCTCGGAGGTAGATCTACCCCTCGTCTATCCTTTACTATGGGCGCGGCTCCAGTTACCCCTAAGATCGAGGCTCCAGCTGGGCCTAGTGGGTCGGCCATTGTCAGTGTTCCTCCTGGGCAACGCTCTCACTTGGAGCGTTGTAATTGTGACCTTTGCGTCGCTTTGGACGCTCTAAGGTTTTCTAAGAGGAGAGAGGGTTTTCTCCCCCCTCTTCCTGCTGATGTCCCTGCCGACCCTTAGGCTCTCGAGGCTCAGTCGACCCAAGCTCTGTGTGACCGGAAGCATCATCGATCGAATTTTGACATGGCTTGTGAAAAGCTGGCTGTGGCGGACCATAACTTGAAGAAGTTGACCCTCGAGCTGAGGTAGCTGAGTCGAGGGTGGCGGCCATTCAGCAAGAGATTGCTGGTGATACTGCAAGGGTAGAGGCCCTTGAAAAGTATATGTTAAGGCTGCTATTCTTACTGCTAGTGGTCGTCATTCACTTTTCCAGTAGCACAGTCTTCGTCTTGTCGAGCGTGGTCCCCCTGGACTTGCCCCATGATATGCCCCCTTTTTTTTTTTTTTTTTTGTGTGGCCTACTGGGGTTTGTAACTTTTTGGCCCAAAAAGGCTTTGTCAATATTAGTTCGATCATCAACTGAATGAAATCGATCTTGCGCTATGCTCTTTTTGTATTTCATAGCTATTTTTATTCTCAGGATTGTTCATTCTTTACTAAGGTCTTAGCTTGGCCAATCGACCCTTTCATTTCACAAGATCTTTTAGTCCTGTAAGGCGTTTAAGGTTAGCTGAACCTGTTTTAGCCCGATTTTTGTAGGCGTTTGGCCTGTTGAGGAGGATCATAAGATCTTAAGTCTTAATCTCCAAGTAGTAGTGTCTTGTGCATGAGACGTAAAGCTCATGTAAAGGCCTTAGCTTCGTCGGCCTAGTTTGCCCGCAATTAAGTTTTAGGTCGTTTGGACCTTGTAAGACCTTAATGATCGTAGGATCGATCACTTTAGTCCAGTGTAGAGCGTTTTCGGGTCGTTGGACCTACTTAACCCGATGTTCGATGATCAGGTGCCTAACAGTTTAGAATAGGGTTCTCAAAATATCAGATATCTTTCCCCCTGTTACATCCAATCTTCGAGGATCGTGGGATCGATTTATCTGCGAGCTTGTTGTGGAGTCGAAACACACGTGTGTATGCCCCCAAGCTCGCAGGTTAATCGATTTCGTTTGTCTCGATTGAGAAGTGGAAGTAGAAGATATTGTAGGGTTCCTACCCGATTGTCATTGATAGAGGTATTGTGAGGGTCCTCACCCGTTACAGAGGTTGATTTTTGCAGGGATCACCTAACCCTTTACAACTTGGACAATTTGAATAGGGTTTCCAGAAGCCCATTGATTTAGTAGACAATTTTTAAGGGATTTGTGAACCCTAAAAGAGGATAGACAATTTTTAAAGGGATTTGTGAACCCTGGGGTCGATTTTCTCTGGGGTTCGCCAACCCATTTTGTTTCAGGTTTATGAGAGAGACAAACGATCCGTGTCAGATATGAAATTTCCTGAAATTGTTGAGGTTCCACGCTCTGGGTAGTGGGATTCCACTCATTTTTCCAGTTGATACGTCCCTGGTCGAATGACCCCAGTAATCTTATAGGGTCCTTCCCAGTTAGCAGTCAGCTTCCCCTATTCAGACTGTTTTCCCGTACTCTCTGTCTTGCGGAGTACTAGGTCGCCTGCCACCATATGTTTCCCTTTTACCCTCCTATTGAATTGCCGTATTAACTGATTTTTGGCTATTTCCATTCGTAGGAGGGTATCTCCTCTCGTTTCTGACAGTAAGTCGAGATTGAACCTCAATTGTCGATCATTTTTTTCAGGATCGTAGAAAATTACTCGAGGAGATGGGGTAACCAACTCTATGGGTAAGACAACCTCTGACCCGTAGACCAACCTGAAGGAGTTTCTCCCGTGGCATTTTTAGCAGTCATTCTAATTGACCAGAGGACTTCATACAATCTTTCCTCCCAGAGCCCTTTGGCTGCTTCCAAGGATATTTGCCCCCTCCGAGGGGGTGACACATCTGAGTAATGGTTGGTTGAAGGCTTGTTTATACAATATTTCGTCAACTAGAACGAACCACTTTGCTCGCTTCTTGACTTTCAATTGTTCCTTTTCATCTTTTGGAAGGGTCCCGTCTCTGAGATAATCGATTATGGGATCCATCCATGTCTCTCATCTATCGAGAAAATTCACTTCCAGAGTTTTTGTGATGCTTTTCTTCTGTAGGACTTCCCAAAAAATCGACCGTAGGAGCCCATTTATAGCAGAGCTAGCCAACTTGGCCAGGGCGTCCGCCTGTTGATTCTCTGACCTATGCACGTGCTTGATGGAAAATTCTTCGAATTTCGAAATTTCTTCCTTTGACTTCTGGAGGTATGCCTTCATGGAATCTTCCCTGGCTTCATAGTCTCCTATGATCTATGATACGACCAACTGGGAGTCCATGATCACGGCCACACTGTGTTCCCCCACCATTCTAGCCATCTGAAGACCTGCTAGCAGGGCCTCATACTCTGCTTTGTTGTTAGATGCTTCGAACTGAAATCGCAGAGCGTATTCGAACACCCCTCCTTCGGGATTTTTGAGTACCAGACCTGCCCCACTCCCGTTACGGCAGGCCGAGCCGTCGACCGCTAATTCCCACTTTGTTGACCATAGTACTGGTTGTTCGTTGATAGATGCCATTTCTACCGTGAAGTCGGCTAGCGTTTGACCTTTGATAGCCCTTCTAGGCTCGTATGTTTTGGAGAATTCACCTAGCTTAGTTGCCTAAGGTTTCAATCTTCCTGATCGTTTTGGGCTCTGTAGTACCGCCTTTAATGGCTGATCAGTGAGTACAGTGATTTCATGGGAACAGAAGTAAGGTCGCAGCCGCCTTGCGCTTATGATTAGAGCCAAAGCGAATTTTTCGATATCCAGGTATTGTGTCTCCACGTCCAAAAGGTCGTGGCTTACGAAATAGATCGGATGCTGGATTTTGTTTTGCTCACATACTAGGGCCGCTGAAACTGCCCATTCTGAGACTGCCAGATAAATAAATATCTCTTCTCCCAACTCCGGGTTAATCATTCGAGGTGCTTTAGCCAGATATGCTTTCACTTTCTCAAAGTCGGCATGTGCCTCTGCCAACCATTCAAATTTTTCTTTATTTTTGATGACTTTGAAGAACGAGGAACATCGATCCGCTGATCGTGAGATGAATCGGCTAAGCGTTGCTGCGCAGCTGGTTAGTCGCTGTACCTCTCTTAGACATTTAGGCGGGTGCATGTTTATTACCGCCTGTATCTTCTCAGGATTGGCATTGTTTCCTTGCTGGCTTATTATGAAGCCCAGTAGTTTTCCCCCTGGTACCCCGAATACATAGTTCTTGGGGTTGAGCTTCATATTGTGTCGACGCAAGGTATCGAAGGTTTCCTTCAGATCTGAAAAGTAACTTTCGCTTTTCTTGATTTTGATGACCATGTCATCTACGTAAGCCTCGACATTTCTCCCCAGTTGAGGAGAAAAAACTCTCTTCACGAGGCGTTGATAGGTCGCCCCTGCGTTCTTCAGACCAAAGGGCATCATATTATAGCAAAATACCCCTTCATCGGTAATGAAGGCCGCTTTCTCTTGATCTTCTTCAGCTAGCCTCACTTGGTGATACCCCGAAAAGGCATCCATGAAGCTTAGAAGCTCATCTCCTGACGTTGAGTCAATCAACTCGTCGATTCGAGGTAGCGGGAAATCATCTTTAAGGCATGCCTTGTTAAGGTCTGTAAAGTCAACGCACATTCGCCAAGTTCCATTATGCTTCTTAACCAGCACCACATTGGCTAGCCATTCCGGATAGAGGCATTCTCTGATAAATCCGGCCTTCAGTAGCTTTTGAACTTCGGCCGTTGCGGCTTCGCTTCTTTCTCTACCCATTTGCCTCTTCTTTTTCTTCACAGGCTTGAAGTGGGGTTGTACCCCAAGCCTATGGATGATCAGATCACCATCTATGCCTGGCCTAACGGAGGGAGAGAAAGCGAATACGTCGGAATACTCCTGGAGTAGCACAGTTATGTCACTTCTTTGTGGGTCGACTAGGTCTGCCCCGATGTACGTACTTTTTCTGGTTGTGACTCGATTAATCTGACCTCCGAGGTTTCCCCCGAGGGCTCCGGTCAATTTTCAGGCTCGAACCGGGTATCGATTTGGTGAGTCAGATACATCTCTAGGAGCATACATCCAGCTATCTTCCTTTTTCCTTCCCTTACGCTTTTCTTTTTTGCCTCGGCAATCTCGGCAGGAGTGGGAGCAAAAGTCAGTGTCGTCCCTATTTCCTGTGTTATGGCCAATGGTCTTGTAGATGGTAAGGGAATTTCTTCCTCTTCATTTTCCTGTTTCTTGCTATCCAAATAATCGACATACGATTTTCTGGCGGTCCTCTGATCGCTGACCACCTGTCCTATTAGGCCGTTGCCTCGATCAAATTTCATGATTAACCAGGACATGTGGATCACCGCGTTTATGGATGCCACGGTAGGCCTGGCTAGGATAGCATTGTAGGCCAACTTTCTGTGGACCACTAAAAACTCGATGATTTGCCTTCGTCGTGCCCCCTTTTCCCCTATTCGAACAGGAAGAATTATGGTTCCAATAGGGTAGACTTTGTGCCCACCAAATCCAAAAATAGGCAGTGATACAAGAGTGACCTTATCTTCATTGTATCCCAACCGTCGGAGGCACTTGTAGGTGATTTTGTCAGCGAAGCTTCCTTTATCAATAAGGACTCGCTCAGTAAGTAGGCCAGCAATTTTGAAGGTTACGACAAGCGGGTCGTCGTGTGGATGATGCAGTGCCCGCGCATCACCCTCGTCGAAGGTCACTGGGGGGATTTTGCCTGTGGGAGGAATTCCTACAGCCATTATTTGTTCGGCACTGCGATAATGATCCTATCGTTGCTTTTTAGTTTGACCTCCTCCGCCCAGACCGCCATAGATCATTTTTACAACGTTAGTCATATCATCCTCCTCTGACTCTTCATCCTCCACGACTGTCGTGACTTTAGGCTTCTTGTGGGTACTCTTCTTTTTGAGGAATTGCTTCAGCTTTCCTTCCTCGGCTAATTTCTCAAGATTTTTAACCAGTCGTTGGCAATCCTGGGTCGTATGTCCCACATCATCATGATACGCGCACCGGAGCTTGGAGTTTCTCTCAGAGAGATCCCTAACTATCGGAGGTAGGACGTCGAGCAACTTCCTGTCCATCTTATTGAAGATGGTTTGTTGATCAACGCTGAATGGCCACTGATCGTCCGAAGGGTCGGTTTTCCCCTAGTCGCTCCTTTTGAGGGGTCCCCTGGTAACCGCGAGTGCCTCGGCTCGTCGCTTGCCTGTGTCACTTCTAGTACTTTTGCTTGATTTCATCTCAGGCTTTGGATCTGTCTTCCCACTGCCTGAGGTATATCGCCCCGACTGTTCTTGTGAGTTGGCGTATGCCACAGTGAATCGTCTAACCTCTGGAAGGGTTAGAACTCCTTTTTCTTCTCGTTTCAGACTTATTTGGAAACTGAAGTGTGACCCCTCAATCAACCCTGACACAAAGGCCGCGTTGGCGAACCTTTCGTCCAGCTCGTCCGTTTCGAGGGTTTCAGCATTAAATCGGGCGAGATAATCCTTCAAGCTTTCTTTCTTGTCTTGCTCTCAGTTTGTAGAGATGTTCCATGGTCTTTTTCTGCTGGATATGTGCTGCAAAGTGACTCTTGAAGCTCTTTCCCATCTGAGCCCAGGAGTAGATACTCTTGGGGGCCAGAGAGGCATACCATCTGATGGCGACCCCTTTCAGGGTCATGGGGAAGTTCCTGCACAGTGCTGCATCACATAGAGTCTGGTTCATCATGGTTTCCCTATAACCCATCACATGATCTTGTGGGTTCTGGGGGACCTCATATTTGTCCGCCATGGGCTTTAGTTTGGATGTCATTGGGGCCGCCATGATTTCATCGCTGAATGGTGTTAATCCCACAGCTGGCGTCTCACATCCCAAGTTTGCTAAGGTATTAGATACCCTAGCATTCCCAACGGTAGTGGGACTCGGGATTTGGAGAGTCGAAGGTTGCAGAATCATGTAGTTTTGAGGTGGACTCATCCCCTTGAGGAGTTCCTGCTCCCGCTTGCGCTTATCCTCATATCTCTAATGCAGTTCCTTCAGTTTCTGTTCTTCAAACTGGCGTTCAGCCTCTCGATACTCTATGATGTTGCGAAGGTCCTCCTAAGTACGTCTCGACCCTTTCTGTTTCTCCTTCTCATAGAGTTGATACAGCTCTTGGAGCTGTTGTTCTTCTGTTCAGCGGGCCTCCTCCCTTTTGAGGATGATACCCCTAAGGTCCGTTCCGTACTTGCTGACTTCCTTCTCTGCTCTTTTCTTCTCAAGGAATTTTCTCCAATCGTCCGAGTTAGTTGGATGGTTTGAGGGCTCCCCTCGAGAAGCTTCTCGTTCCTTCGACCCGCTTGTGCTTCGAGTGGACCAGCTGTCCCTTATAAACCGTGTTGTTAGAGATGGAGATGGCTCAGGTCGTGGAGGAGGGGGAGGACGCCTGGTTTCTGAGGGAACCTTGCTCGTTTACCTCGAGGTTTCCCCCTTCTCCCTGTTTCTAGGGGGTCTCATTTCTTTTGCCAAGCACTCTAGAGTTTCCTTCATCGTGTTTTGTAATTCCCCCATCATTTGGTGTAATTCCCGTCGAGTCACTAGGACCTCGGGATTTCCGAATGTTTGATCTTGACTTCCATTCCCATCAGAGTGCTCGGAATTCTCTTGGTCTGGGACGACTTCCATGTAACTGGTGGTATGTTTCTTATGAAGATATGGGGGTGTGAGTAGTTTTGTGGTTATCAAATCAGGAAGCTCGATTGAATCTGTGGTCTCTAGCCGTTCACTCATACAAAACCAAGCACCTTCCCCACAGACGGCGCCAAATGTTTCGCCCGGTTTTGATGGAGGGTCGAACACTGGGAAGGCGATGGGATTGAGATGGGTGAGCGGGGGAGTTACACGTCTCGTTCCTCGACCGCTACCTGCACAGGACAAGCAACAGTGAACTAGCTCGAGGGGTCGACCCTAGAAGACCCCTCGGAAGCTTAAGTTAGTATATGGCGATGTGTACGTGAGGTACTTTCGTAAGGATGTGACTGAGCGTCAGGCTGCTGAGTGATTGTTCTCTGAGTGAAAATGATCTTACCTTTGTCTTGATTTCTGTGCAGGTATTTATAGGGCAAAAGTCGGCTAGCTTCGTCGAATGAACAATGGCCACGTAACCCTTTTCGTACGCTCCTCTCTAAGTCGGCTCAGAGGAGATGGTCACGTGAGTTTTGGTAAGACCCCGTAGGATGATCCCATGTAGGGATTCGTACACTTGATGTCATCATCTCTGTCCTTGGGGCTGAAAGAACGTGGGCACCAAGGCAACCAGTCGGATCTTCGTAGGAATATTCGTTCAGTATAGGTGCTGGCGACAGGGTTGAGCATACAGGAGACCTAAGGGTCGACTTTTACTATGAATCGACCTGCTCGGTCGAGCCAGGGCATGATTGTAGTTCTTGGGTCTGTACTGGGCTGGTGGTCGGTGTAGGCCTTCTCGGGTCTGTTGGCGATGTTTGTATGGTGGGTAAGGGGTTACTTCGATCAGAAGTTCCCCTCCACGATGGGAGAGCATTCCTTCGCTGTCGTTGATGATGAGAGATGGAAATCCTTCGATGGTAGTCAGGGCGAGGGTCGATAGCTCGACCTTCGGTATTTTGGTTATATCACCTATGGGACGTGGGAGGCCCCTAGGGTCGGTTATTGGGTCCCTGATAGGCTTGTAAGGGCGGTTTTACGCGATGCCAATGTTTTGGCCCAAAAACGGGCGACATGGGTGATATCTGAGTTCGGGAATCAAGGTGACCCTCCCTGGGCACCGGGGGTCCCCTAGGGCCATCATAGAGTCCCCGAAAAATTTTCGGGCGAAAACGGCAACCGGGCCCCGAGAATGCTCTAGGGGACGTGTTCTGGGCCATTTTACGCAAAGTTTTCGACGTTAATATTTTCGGTCCATATCGTACAGGAGACCCCTATGGGACATGGGAGGCCCCTAGGTTCAGTTGTTGGGTCCCTGGTAGGCTTGTAAGGGCGGTTTTACGCGATGCCAATGTTTTGGCCCAAAAACGGGCGACATGGGTGATATTAGAGTTCGGGAATCAAGTTGACCCTCCCGGGGCACCGGGGGTCCCCTAGGGCCATCATAGAGTCCCCGAAAAAATTTCGGGCGAAAACGGCAACCGGGCCCCGGGAAATGGTCTAGGGGACGTGTTCTAGGCCATTTTACGCAAAGTTTTCGACGTTAATATTTTCAGCCCATATCGTACGGGAGACCCCTATGGGACATGGGAGGCCCCCAGGGTCGGTTATTGGGTCCCTGATAGGCTTGTAAGGGCGATTTTACGCGATGCCAATGTTTTTGCCCGAAAACGGGCGACATGGGTGATATCAGAGTTCGGGAGTCAAGGTGCCCTCCCGGGGCACCGGGGGCCTCTAGGGCCATAATCGAGCCTCCGAAAAATTTTGGGCGAAAACGGCAACCGGGCCCCAGGAATGCTGTAAGGGAAGTGTTCTGGGCCATTTTACGCAAAGTTTTCGACGTTAATATTTTCGGCCCATATCGTATAGGAGACCCCTATGGGACGTGGGAGGCCCCTAGGGTCGGTTATTGGGTCCTTGATAGGCTTCTAAGGGCGGTTTTACGCGATGCCAATGTTTTGGCCCAAAAACGGGCGACATGGGTTATATATGAGTTCGGGAATCAAGGTGACCCTCCCGGGGCACCGCGGGTACCGTAGGGCCATAATAGAGTCCCCGAAAAAATTTCGGGCGAAAATAGCAACTGGGCCCCGGGAATGCTCAAAAAAGGATGTGTTCTGGGCCATTATACGCAAAGTTTTCGACGTTAAATTTTCGGCCCATATCGTAAGGGACACCCCTATGGGACGTGGGAGTCCCCTAGGGTCATTTATTGGGTCCCTGATAGGCTTGTAAGGGCGATTTTACGCGATGCCAATGTTTTTTTTTTTTTTTTTCCTGCAAGTCAGAAATTGTATTATTGCGAACTGTAACGTAACATGATTACAGCCCATAGGCAATGTAAAATCCAGGCCACGTACTAGGTAGGGTTCCTTTTTTCTACATCCCTTTACTACCTTACAAACCTACAATAGACCTGGAGCAACTCACTACAAGCAGTGGTTCCCCATATCAGAAACACAACAAAATAAACCAAATTATTCCTGACTTACAACAAAATACATAACATAGTAAACTAAAATATTACAGATTTTCTAGCCTTGCTGAGTTCCTGGATTCTGTTTCTTCCACTTTCTGCCTATCTGCTGACATCTGATTCTTATTTTTCTGGTGAAACTGCTGCATGAATTTCTGCACTGATTCTCTAGCCTTGCTGATCTGCTTGATTCTGCTACTTCCTCTTTCTGTTTTGCTTTTGCCAATTGATTCTGGATTATCTTCTGTAACATTGCTGCATGAATTTCTGCATCTACAACACATAAATGGATTTTACAGATTTCTTATCCATCTTTTATCCTTGCTGTTTAGCTTTCTGTTGCTACTGCACTGTTGAATTCTGAGTCTGATTGTCAGCTGAATCTGCTGAATAACCTGTGACATTGGCATTCTGCTCCTCTCAAAGCACATCAGGTTCCTGCTTCTCCATACCAAGTACACAGCTGTTGCAATCCCTGCTGCATACACTTCTTTCCTGAATCTCGAGCATTTCTGTCGACTAACCCAGTTGAGCATTCCCTGGGTTGTGTTTGCTCTTGCAGATATTTTCAGCCAAGTCTTTAGCTGGTTCAGTGCCTCTGTTGAAACATTACAGCTGAAAAACAAATGACTATGATTTTCTGTTTCCATTTTGCATAAGTAGCAGATGGTGTCACCATTTAGGAATCCCATTTTCTGCAGCCTATCCTTGGTCAGCAGTCTACGCATTTGGGCCTACCATAAACAGAAGCTTTGCCTAGGTATAGTAATCTTCCCCCAGATCAGGTCAGCATGTCTGGATTTTGGCAAATTCCCCATCAATACCCTGTATCCACTAGCAGCAGAGTATATTCCATTTTGAGTATCCTTCCACACTCCTCTGGTTGTATAATGGCCCAGGATGTGGCTTTTGATCTTGTTGAGCTTTGTCCAGTACCAACTAGCTCCACACACAGGAGCATAGTTCCAAAAATTGTTTCCTTTCAAATACACTCCATTAATCCATTTAACCCACAGTGTGTCTTTTTTTGTGGCTAAATCCCATATATGCTTCCCATTTAGGACTATATTAAACCATTTGCAGTGTTTAATATATATGCCACCATTTCTTCTTGGTCTGCAGACTACATCCAAGGCAACCAGGCTTGTTTTGTGCTTTTGGTCAGTAGTCCCCCATAAAAAGAATCTGCATTTTTGCTCTATACTTTTTTCAGTACCCCAGCAGGCATGATAAAAATGCTTGACCAGTATACATGTATAGATAATAACACAGAATTTATTAATTGTGCCCTCCCTGCATATGAGAGGTTTCTGGAAGCCCAAATATGTAGTTTTTTTGTCATTTTATCCACCAAGCATTCACAGTCTATTTTACTCCATTTTGATGGCGATAGTGGGACACCCAGGTATTTCATTGGCAGTGCACCCTCCTGAAACCCTGAGAGACACATCAGCTCATTTTTTTCTTGTTCACTAACACCTGCCACATACATGTTTGATTTTTCCTGGTTTGCAAACAGCCCAGTAGCTTGTGAAAAGTAGTTCATGCAGTTCATTAAGATACTCTCAGAGTCAGGGGCAGCTTTGCAGAAGCACATCAAGTCATCAGCAAAGCAGAGGTGACTCAGTGCAAGCTCTTTGCACATGGGGTGCCAGTTGAAACTATTGTCCATGCAAGCTATCTTTAATATTCTTAACAAATATTCCATAACCAAGACAAAGATTAATGGAGAGATTGGGTCTCCCTGTCTAATGCCACGCTTTGCAGTGAAGTATCCATGGACTTCCCCATTCAGGTTGATGCTGAAGCTAGCTGTTTGGATACACTCCAGTATCCAACCACTAAACATCAGTGGGAAGCCATACCCTTGCAGCATTTCCTTGATAAAACCCCAGTGAACTGTGTCATAACCTTTCCTGAGCTCAATCTTCATCAGGCATCTAGGAGAGGATTGTTTCCTATTATAGTGCTTGATTAGATCCTGACAAATCATGATGTTGTGGACTATTGATCTCTGTGCCACAAAAGCTCCCTGTTTCACTGAAATTAGTTCAGGAAGCACTCTTGCCAGTCTCCCATATAGAATCTTAGAGATGCACTTGTAGATGGTGTTGCAGCAAGCTATGGGCCTGTAATCAGAAGCCTTTTCAGGACTTGGTATTTTCTGCACAAGACACAAGTTAGTTGCATTCACCTCTTTGAGCATTTTGGAAGACTCAAAAAAATCAATAATAGCCTCAGTCACTTCCTGTCCCACAGTATGTCAGGCTCCTTTGAAGAAACCTGATCCAAAACCATCATGCCTGGACTTTTATTACAGTCAATTTCAAACATTGCTCTCTTGACTTCCTCAGCAGTCACAGGGGCATTCAGGGTCATCTGTTGGTGTATGTCTAATCTGTGTCCTGCTGAAAAGAAACTGTTTTCTGCTGCAGTGACTCTGGTTCCTGAGACTCCTAGCATTTCTCTGTAGAACCCCACAAATTCCTCCACAATCAAGTTCTGGTCTTCTAAAAGGGTTCCCTCATGTGTCTTGATGGAGTGCACTCTGTGTTGCTGTCTTCTCTGCTTCATGATTGCATGAAAGAATTGAGTATTTCCATCCCCTAACTGAACCCATTTTGCCTTGCTCTTTTGTTGTAAGAAGTTCTCAGCTGCCATATTCAGCTCATTGTACCTCTTTCTGGCTAGCACTTCCACCTGCTATAATGTCTCATTTAGAGGGTCCTGGTTTGCTGCATTCTGAGCTTGATTCATAGTAGTTCTTGCTACCTCAGCTTGAGTTAGGATCCCACTAAATTCCTCTCTATTTAGCTTTTTCAGCACTAATCTCACTTTTTTCAGTTTCTAATAGACTAAAAAATTTTTGTGCCTTGTGTTCTGATGTTCCAAGCTTGCTGCACCATTGCTTGAAATTCAGAGTGGAGGCTCCACATGTTAAAGAATTTAAAGGGGGTATTTCGGTTTTTTGTGAGTTCTTTGTGCAGGGTTAAACAGATTGGAGAGTGATCGGACACATCCTCTGGATGGAATTTAAGATCATACTGATCAAATTCCTGAATCCAAAGACTGTTGGCAAAAACCCAATCAATTTTAGAGTAAACTCTCCCTCCCCTCTCATGCCTGTTGTTCCAAGTGAATTGACACCCAGACCAGCTGAGTTCTGTAAGTTTACAATCCTCTAAACAGTCTTTAAAGTCTTGTATTTCAGCATATGTGATTGGGTACATTGCAGTTCAGTGCATAAACAGAAAGGTCCTGCCACAGTTGCTTCCATTCCTCCTTTTCATTTAGCCCATACACAAAGCTCACCACAAACTCCTTTTTTTTCATAATATTAATTACTTTACAAGTCACCATTTGCATAGATGAAAATATCACAACAACATGAAAATAATTTGGTAACCATCTAATCCAGATTCTGCCCAATCTATGATTGTTGTGGTTGCTATATGATTCCCACCCTGGCATGAAATTTTCCTTGCATTTTTCCAAATTAACTAACCTAATTTTAGTTTCTAACAAAACCACCAAGCCACAATTATTCTTTTTGCAGAAAAGACTTACATCTTTCTGTTTATTAGGGCCATTTAGGCCTCTCACATTCCATATAAGGATCCTATCCATGACTATTAGTCAAGATAGGAGACTTACCATATGTTGGCACCATACCAGGTAGCAGGTCCTCCTTTGCTGCTGGTTCAGCTGTTTCCCCTTGTGTTTTTTGCCCTTCCTGCACTTCTTTATCTTGCAATAAATCAAATGAGTTCTGTGTCCTGGGCTGTTGTTGAATTTGTCTGTAAATCCCTCTCCCTGCTCTCAGGCCCCTCCCTGCATTCCCTGCTCTGCCTCTTCCTCTCCCTGCATTCTGCCATTGCTGGTTTCTAGGGTTTACTTGTGGTGGTGGTCTATTCTGCACAGGCACAGATTGCACCACAGGAGCTGCAGCAACAAGCTTCTTCCTGCAATCAGGTTCTCCATGTCCATGTTGTTTACAGTGGTTGCATATTATCGGTTTCCAGTCATATTCAACCTCCTGCTCAACAATCTTCCCCTTCTCATTCTTGAAATTTACTTTATCAGGGTATACATCTCCAATTTTCACTTCAATTAGCACTCTGGCATAGTGAATTCCTACCTTGGGTTCAGTGTTCCTATCTGCCATCATTGGTCTACCAACAAGGCTTGCAATTTTGCTTAAACCCATTGCATTCCAATACTTCACATTTAATCCTGGGAATTTCACCCATATAGGAATCGAGGTTAGTTCCTCATGTGCATAATCCACATTTTTAGACCATGGTCTGACTATCATGGGTTTGTTGTCAAAATGATACACTAATTCCTGTATTACAGCATCTCTCTACTCCAATGAATTAAAACGAACCAAAACCAATCCATTTTTCATCATAGCAATTTTGTTCATCCCCTTTTTTGCCCAAATTCGTCTTAGAAATCCACTAAATACAGTAATTGGTTGTCTAGATCCCATGACATAGCAAACTACAGCTTGGTTCCAGTAGTTTATTTCAGATTCAATGTCTAAGGTTAACTTCCCCTACTGGTTTCCCTTCATGTATAACAGGCACAATAAAATCTAGTTTAAAACCAGCATTTTTAAGCTTAGTTATGTCGAATTTTTCCCAAGCAGAGACCTTACCAATATCTGTATTCTCTTGCTGAATGGTTTGCTCTGCCTCTTCCTTTTCATCCTCTGACGAGAGTTGAGTACTTGCCTTCTCCTTCATTTTCGAGAGCCAAGTGTTGATTTTCTCTCTTGCTAGTTCCAATTGCTGCACTGTTTGAGTTTGCACTTCAGGTGTCATCACCTCAGGTGCCTCCAATTCATCGTTTAAATTGCGCACAACCCGATCTAGGGTTTCTCGATTACTGCTCGAACTTTGCCTTCGATTACTGCGATGCCAATGTTTTTTGTGCAAGTCAGAAAATGTATTATTACTAACTGTAATGTAACACGATTACAGTCCCTAGGCAATGTAAATCCAAGGCCACCTACTAGGTAGGGGTTCCTTTTTTCTTCATCCCTGTACAACCAAACAAACCTAATGCAGTACTAGAGTATCACATTACATCCAGTGGCTCCTCATTTCTGAGACAAACAAAAGCAAAAACAAACCTGACTTACAGCAAAAACATAAGTACATCTAATACAAAATACAGTGAAATAATCTACTACAGATTCCTAATTTAATCCCATCCTTGTTGTTACTCTGCTTCCTTCTGTTGAGGTCTTCTGAAGACTGTTCCTGATACTGTCTCCTGGCCAAATTCTCGAGCTGTGCTGAGCCTGGGTTCTCTGCTGAGCAGTTGACCATTGATTCCTGCATGATTTCCTCACCTACAGGTCACATTTAGTGGCAATCTGCCCCCTCAAAAACCCTGCAGGCCCCTGCACCTCTATTTTAAAGTGCAAAACCTGTGCGCTCCTTTCTTGGTTTCTTCCTTTCCTCCATTTCCTGTGGCCCATACACAGATTCCCCCAAGTTTCTATTTCCTCAAAATTAATATCTTTAAGGAAAACAAAATCCTTGCATTTTCCACAATACCTAGCCTTATTTAGTTACTAAGAGCTACCAAGCCACAATTGTTTTTAATCCTATCCATGATTAGTCAAGATAGGAGATTTTCCATGTGGTGGTACCTCAACTATTTTTGTTTCTGGTTCTGCTACTTCTTCTCTTGCCTTTTGCCCTTCCTGCACTACTTCACTTTGCAGTAAATCAAAAGAGTTCTGTGTCTGGGCCTGTTGCTGCCATTGTCTGTTGTTCACTCTTCCAGCTCTCATCCCTCTCCTTGCATTCCTCATTCTACCTCTTCCTCTTCCTGCAGTCTGCCATTGTTGGGTCCTAGGGTTTGCTTGCTGATTCTGCACAGGCACTGGTTGAATCACAGGTGCTGCAGCAGCAATCTTTTTCCTGCATTCAGGTTCACCATGCCCATGCTGTTTATAGTGACTGCATATGACAGGTTTCCAGTCATATTCGACCTCCTGCTCATCAATATTCCCCTTCTCATTCTTGAAGTGTACCTTATCAGGGAATATCCCTCCAATTTCAACTTCAATTAGCACTCTGGCATAGTGAATACCTACTTTGAGTTCTGTGTTCCTATCTGCCATCATTGGTCTTCCAACAAGGCTTGCAATTTTGCTCAAACCCACAGCATTCCAATATTTCAAGTTTAATCCATGGAATTTCACCCATATAGGAACCGAGGTCAGTTCTTCATGAGCATAGTCCACATTTTCTGACCATGGCCTAACTATCATTGGTTTGTTGTCAAAATGATATACCCCTTCCTGAATTACAGCATCCCTCTGCTCCAATGAGTCAAACCGAACCAAAACTAAACCATTTTTCATCATAACAATTTTGTTCATCCCCCTTTTTGCCCAAATTCTTCTTAGAAATCCACTAAATACAGTAATTGGTGGTCTAGCCCCCATTACATAACAAACAATTGCTTGGTTCCAGTAATTGATTTCGGATTCAATGTCACAGAGGTTAATTTCCCCAACCGGTTTATCCTCATGCATAGCAGGTGCAATAAAATCCAGTTGAAATCCATAATTTTTCAGTTTTGTTATGTCAAATTTATCCCAAGCTGAGATGTTACCTATGTTTGCAGTTTCTTGCTGTTTGGCCATCTCTGTCTCTTCATCCTCCTCCTTAGACGAGAATTGATTTTTTGCTGTCTCCCTCATTTTCTCGAGCCAAGAATCGATTTTTGCCTTTGCTGATTCCATTTGCTGCGTTGTTTCTGTTTGTATATCTGGTGTCAAGACTTCTGAATCCTCCAGTTCATCCGAGAGATTACGCATAACTCGATCTAGGGTTTCCTTGGTTTTGCTTGTTCGTTGCCTTTGAGTCACATTTTTTGTGGGACATGGTGGAGCTACTGATTTTCCCGCAGCGTCATCTTGATTCCCATTCCCTCTTTTAGCTTTGTCCTTCTTCCCCATTAGAAACTCAGAGCTGTTAATGGTGAAACGAGCTCTGTTGAGGAAGAGGAGAGAGCATTTTAGAGAGAGAAAATGGAAAACGCGATGCCGCGATGCCAATGTTAATGCGATGCCAATGTTGTGGCCCAAAAACGGGCGACATGGGTGATATCGGAGTTCGAGAATTAAGGTGACCCTCTCGGGCAACCCGGGGTCCCCTAGCGCCATAATAGAGTCCCCAAAAAAATTTCGGGCGAAAACGGCAACCGGGCTCCGGGAATGCTATAGGGGACGTGTTTTGGGCCCCCGGACGCAAAGTTTTCGACGTTAATATTTTGGCCCCATATCGTACGGAAGACCCATAGGGGACGTGGGAGGCCCCCCTAGGATCGGTTACTGGGTCCTTGATAGGCTTGTAAGGGCGGTTTTACGCGATGCCAATGTTTTGACCCAAAAACGGGCGACATGGGTGATATCGGAGTTCGGGGATAAGGATTACCCTCCCGCAGCGCCTAGGGTTCCCTAGGGTCATGATAGACCCCTAGGAGATGTTTGGGCAAAAATGACACCCGGGCCCCGGGAAGCCGAAAATCAAAGGATATAATCCACGTTTTTTTGGCTTCCGAGATGCTCCGGACCGTAGGTGTATATTTTCACACCATATCGCACGGGACATCCCTAAGGGATATGGGAATCCCCAGGGTTGGTTATTTGGTCCATGATAGGCTTGTAATTGCATTTTCACGGGATGCCAATCTAAGGGACGGAACACGAAAAGCATGGGAAAGGGCCTGAATTTCCTACCCCCCAAGAGTGAGGAGTGAGGTCTCAAAATTGTTTCTAATATTAAAGTGAGGTCTCAAAAAATATTTTCCAATTTTTTTGTAATTTTTCTGATATTATTTCTATTTATTTCCTATTTTTCACCCTATTTTTAATTTAAAATTAAATTAAATAGCTACCTTGTGTGAAAAATAAATAAAAAAATGTTTTTCCGTAATTAAATAATATACTTTTGGAAAATAATTATCCAAACTCTCAAAAACCCCAGTATGAAAGTTATGCACTATCCATGTCTACTCCTGTCAGAACCACTAAACCTTATAGGACTCTTTAAAGGGTAGTTGCTTAAGAGAGTGCTTGTGGGCGAAGGAAGGCAAGCGACGCAACATGAAGCACCTACCAGGAGCCGAGTAGTGTCAAGTCGTGCGCCATCATACCCGGACACCCACGACACCTCGGCTCAAGCACCGGCCCCCTATGCCGGAGACGGAGGCGGGGCCAGAGACGGACGCGACGTGACGCCGCATGAAGCGCCTACCTAGCGCCGAGTTGTGTCATGTCACGTCCACTCGGGCGCTGTCGAGGTCGACCATGGCTTACATTTACGATGTGGGCATAAATGTTGGGCGGATGTGATCTCCTTCGGGATCGAGCTATCCAGACGACGTCGGAAATATGTGAACTCCTTCGGGATGAGCCAGCGAGCCCACGTCGGATGGATGTGATCTCCTTTGGGATGAGCTATCTAGACGGCTTGTGGGTATAAATGTCGGATAGATGTGATCTCCTTGGGGATCGAGCCATCCAGACGACATCGGATAGATGTGATCTCCTTCGGGATGAGCCAGCGAGCCGATGTCGGATGGATGTGATCTCCTTTGGGATGAGCTATCTAGCCGCCTTGTGGGTATAAATGTCGGATTGATGTGATCTCCTTTGGGATCGAGCCATCCAGACGACGTCGGATAGATGTGATCTCCTTGGGGATGAGCCAGCGAGCCGACGTCGGATGGATGTGATCTCCTTCGGGATGAGCTATTTAGCCGGCTTGTGGGTATAAACGTCGGATGGATGTGATCTCCTTCGGGATGAGCCGTCTAGCTGACGGGTGGGTATAAAGTATAAACGTCGTATGGATGTGATCTCCTTCGGGATGAGCTGTCTAGCCGGCGAGTGAGTATCAAACGTCCCTTCATCGAGATTTTCACGCCGAGCGTTGTGCTCGTTGGGGTCTCCCTCGGACATCCACGGGGCTACTATGTAGTTTTGTGGGTACGTCGAGGTTGATTTTCGCGCAGTAATTGTGAAGGCGTGTGAGTGGCACTCGGTCCGTTTGGGCTGGCGGGGTTCCTGCTCGTGCAGTCAACCGCACACCCACAGACCTTTTCATCGATGGCTCCAAGAGCGAATTGCCTTGGACGAAGTATGGTTTCCTGTGTCTGATGCCTACGGATGGTAATCGTGACCCTAAAAAGATGAGATCTCCATCCGACATCCTCCCAAGGGTGCCAGGTGGACAACTCAAGTTGAACACGTCGGCCACCCACGTCAAGCCTTCGGTGAGACTGTGGCATGGGCTGCGTGCTCTAGCTGTTCTCTGGGATGCGGAACACTGAGCGGGCAGGGGTCCGAAAGGCTTTAGCTGTCCAATCTAGCGTTCTTCGCTCTGCACGAACGACGGTCGAGCGCGAGATGACCTCCCGATCACTCGGAAAGGCTCATACGCGTCCGGCGTCGATTTATGGTGCTACCTGGTTGATGCTGCTAGTAGTCATATGCTTGTCTCGAAGATTAAGCCATGCATGATTAAGTATGAACTAATTCAGGCTGTGAAACTGCGAATGGCTCATTAAATCAGTTTTGATTTGTTTGATGGTACCTGCTACTCGGATAACCGTAGTAATTCTAGAGCTAATACGTGCAACAAACCCCGACTTCTGGAAGGGATGCATTTGTTAGATAAAAGGTCCACGCGGGCTTTGCCCGTTGTTCTGATGATTCATGATAACTCGACGGATCGCACGGCCTTTCCAACGGCGACGCATCATTCAAATTTCTGCCCTATCAACTTTCGATGGTAGGATAGTGGCCTACTGTTAGACCCTCTGACAACGCCTCGGTGACACCTAGGCGTAGCGCCTATGTCATCGGTCATGACATAGGTCGTGCGCGCCAAGTAGGCGACTTGAGCCAGTATGAAATTTAAGCGTTGGCCACCCTCTTGTCAGTATCAGTAAAACTTATAAGACTCTTTAGGGGGTTCTTGCTCCGTGAAGGAGTCAAGTGGGGACACCACCTAGGGAGCCTTATAGGCGCAGCGCTGGGCGCGACTCTCGGTCGTGGTGCGGCCATGACGAGTTTGATGGAAGGATTGTCCACGAACGGAATGACGGAGTGGGGAACATGCCCATTGACGAAGGAGGTGACCAGCGGTTACCCCGTGAACGTGGGTAACGGTTACCCAAGTCATGGGTGAGTGGGCGGTTACCTGGCAGTTGACAAGGACGGTTACCAAAGGCATGGCGCCTAGTAGGCGCGAACGTGGGTCTACGTGGAGTCAGCACCAGCGGTTATCCACTACCCCACGATGGGGGAAACTACCCGAAGCGCTAAAGGGGGCGGTTACACGTTAGTGGGAAGTGGAGACATGGCATTGTCCCACTCTCCCCACTAAGCGAGCGGTTACATAGGAACAACAGCCCACTAAAGGGAGTTGTCCCATGAGCTCCACTACGTGGAAGTTATAGGCGGTAATCCTAGTTTGTAGGCGCCTACTTGGCTGGGTTGTAGCCAAGGCTTTTCTATATATAGTGCTCAGACGTCCTACAAGGGACATACGCTCTGGCACCCGAATGTATGTGTCAAAGTAATTAATATAGGAGCCCCTTTACGTGTATACTTGTGTGTGAGCTGTTCTAGAGCGTTGCTAGAAGCTATCATAGGCGAAAACATCAGGCGCAAATTCGTGCCAAGCTTTAACCCTGTGTCAATTTGGTCCGACCTGCCGGATAGGCTAAACTTAGTCGATCCCGACGCGATGGCTAAGAAAAAGGTGAAGAAAGGTACCCAGATCCAAGAGGATGTTGAAGCCTCGGTATTAAGCCAAGGAGCTTCCCATAACTTGGCTGCATCGGAGGGACGTGAGGCAAGCCAAGGGGAAGGAGTCCCTACCTCTGGCCGTGGTGATGGCAACTTCTCTGTTAACACCACAGACACCTCCAGCACGGGGTCAACAAAGTCCCCGCCTCCTACCTCTGATGCTAAGGGAAACCCCAAGGGTACCCCGAAGAAGGGAACTAAGGACAAAGGTCCCGAAGTGCCGGGAGAAGCACCCGTCACTCCTAACTGGCGCCATGTGAGGCGCATTGCTCGGGTGGAGATCATGCTCGACCTCCACCCCAAGAACTTTGACGATGCTCCAGCGCCCTGGTTGGATCTCCCTTTCCTCAAGATGAGGATGGAGAGTCTCGAGAAGTCCCTAGACGAGACGAAGAACATACACTCAGAAACGTTAAGGAAGATCGACTTACTTCTAAATCGTGGATCGGGAGGTAGGAACTTTGGAGAAGGTACGTCCTACCTTCCTCCTACTCCTCCCCCTGTCCTAACTGAAGTGGAGCACCTCCGAGGAGAACTGGAATCCCTACGGAAGCAAATAGAGGAACCGAGAGGAGAACGGTTCAGGATCAAAGTCCCGGACCCGAAGGCATTCACCGGAGTTCGTTGCGCGAAGGAGCTGGAGAACTACTTATGGGACATGGAACAGTACTTTGAAGCTGCTCATGTCCATGAGCGCGACAAAGTCACGGTTGCCATGATAATCCTGTCTGGAGACGCCAAGCTGTGGTGGCGCTCCCTTGCGGAACTGGACAAAGCCCCCGGGCATACTCCAATCAGAGATTGGGCTACTCTAAAGGTAGAGTTAAAGGCTCAATTTCTTTCGAACAATGCATCGTGGTTGGCTAGGGAGGCCCTGAAGAACCTGAAGCAAACCAAAACGGTTCGCGACTATGTCAAGGAGTACAGCTCCCTCATGCTGGACATCAAAGAGATGTCGGAGGAAGATAAGTTATTTAATTTTATGTCTGGATTAAAGCCTTGGGCTCAAACCGAGCTTCGTAGGCAGAACGTTAGGACTTTATCTTCAGCTTTTCCTGTTGCTGATGCTTTAATTGATTTTAAACATAGCAATGTCACTAACCCTGAACAGGAGTCTTCCGGTGGTGACCGGAAGAGGAAGCGTGACAATGGGTCTAAGAAGGACCACGGCAAAGGCAAAGGCAAAGGTGTAGCCAAGGGAGACGGGGTCTCCTACCCGTTTAAGGCCCAGACTAAGATGAAAAGGCCTAAGACGGGGTGTTACATTTGCGATGGGCCACACTTTGCTAAGGAATGTCCCAAGAAAGGGAAGCTGTCAGCCTTAGTCGTGGAGGACGAAGGTGACGAGCTGGGTGAGGAACCCGCGCGTGTGAATCCGCTTCGCTTGTTGAATGCGATCACGACGACGCAACCTAGTGCCCATGAGAACTTGCTCTATGTCCGTGTCAAGTTGGCTGGACATGACTTGTTGGCTATGGTTGACACAGGTGCCACTCACAACTTTGTGAGCATCGAGACAGTCCAACGGATCGGGCTGCCCCTTACCCAATGCGCTAACCGCATGAAAGCGGTGAACTCTGAGGCCTTGACGGCTAGAGGGTGCATCTCGAACGTAGAAGCTCGAGTCGGAGGATGGGATGGGAGGTGCGACTTGCTAGCTGTCAAGCTTGATGACTTCGGACTCATCCTAGGGAATGAGTTTATCTGATGGTCCAAGGTGGCCGTGATGCCCCACCTAAGGGGAATGCTGATTGGCAAAGAGAAGTCCCCATGCTTTGTGAAAGCTGTGGACATTCCTTTGACCCTAGACCGTGGAGGTCGTAATGGGGGAGGAAAAGGGAAAGGTGACGCAAAGATGGACTTTTGCTCCGCTCTACAAGTCATGTCAGGTTTGGACAAAGGGGAGCCAACGTTTCTGGCGGAACTCCTTGAGATCAAACCCGACGTGCAAGTAGAAGAACCAGACAAGGTGGTAGACGTACTTGGAAGGTTCAAAGACGTCATGCCACCTGAGGTGCCTAAGACCTTGCCCCCTCGTCGTGCAATCGACCACAAAATCGATCTAGAGCCCGGCGCGGTGCCGCCTGCTCGTGCGCCTTACCGGATCAGTCCGGCGGAGCTGGTGGAATTGAGGAAGCAACTTAACGACCTCTTGGAGGCAGGTTTTGTTCAACCCTCTAAAGCTCCATTTGGTGCCCCTGTTTTATTTCAGAAAAAGTCTGATGGCTCATTGTGTATGTGCATTGATTACAGGGCACTGAACAAGGTGACGATCAAGAACAAGTATCCTATCCCACGGCTGGATGACCTGTTTGATCGTTTAGCACAAGCAGCATGGTTCACCAAGCTGGATTTGCGCTCAGGATATTGGCAAGTGAGGGTTGCGGAAGGTGATGAATCAAAGACCACATGTGTGACGCAAATTCGTGCCAAGCTTTAACCCTATCAACGGCGATGCGGGATGAACCGAAAGTCGGGTTACGATTCCCAACTGCGCGCTAACCTAGATCCCACAAAGGGTGTTGGTCGATTAAGACAGCAGGACGGTGGTCATGGAAGTCGAAATCCACTAAGGAGTGTGTAACAACTCACCTGCCGAATCAACTAGCCCCGAAAATGGATGGCGCTGAAGCACGCGACCTATACCCGGCCGTCGGGGCAAGTGCCAGGCCACGATGAGTAGGAGGGCCCGGCGGTCGCCACAAAACCTGTGGCGCGAGCCAGGGCGGAGCGGCCGTCGGTGCAGATCTTGGAGGTAGTAGCAAATATTCAAAGGAGAACTTTGAAGGCCGAGGAGGGGAAAGGTTCCATGTGAACGGCACTTGCACATGGGTTAGTCGATCCTAAGAGACGGGGGAAGCCCGTCCGATAGCGCGTTTTGCGCGAGCTTCGTAAGGGAATCGGCTTAAAATTCCTGAACCGGGACATGGCAGTTGACAGAAACGTTAGGGAGTCCAGAGACGTCGGCGGGGGCCTTGGGAAGTGTTATCCTTTCTGTTTAACAGCCTGCCCACCCTGGAATCGGCTCACCCGGAGGTAGGGTCCAGTGGCCCTTAAAAATCCGGAGGACCGAGTACTCATCATGCCCGGTCGTACTCATAACCGCATCAGGTCTCCAAAGTGAACAACCTCTGGTCGAAATGGATCCGTAACTTCGGGAAAAGGATTGGCTCTGAGGGCTGGGCACGGGGGTCCCAGTCCCGAACCCGTCCACTGTCGGTGGACTGCTCGAGATGCTCGCAATGTGATTTCTGCCTAGTGCTCTGAATGTCAAAGTGAAGAAATTCAACCAAGCACGGGTAAACGACGGGACTAACTATGACTCTCTTACGGTAGCCAAATGCCTCGTCATGTAATTAGTGACGCGCATGAGTGGATTAACGAGATTCCCACTGTCCCTGTCTACTATCCAGCGAAACCACAACCAAGGGAACGGGCTTGGCAGAATCAACGAGGAAAGAAGACCCTGTTGAGCTTGACTTTAGTCCGACTTTGTGAAATGACTTGAGAGGTGTAGCATAAGTGGGAGCTTCGGCTCAAGTGAAATACCACTACTTTTAACGTTATTTTACTTACTCCATGAGTCGGAGGCGGGGCACTGCCCCTCTTTTTGGACCTAAGGCTCGCTTTACGGGCCGATCCGGGCGGAGGACATTGTCAGGTGGGGAGTTTGGCTGGGGTGGCACATCTGTTAAAAGATAACGCAGGTGTCCCAAGATGAGCTCAACGAGAAGAGAAATCTCTTGTGGAACAGAAGGGTAAAAGCTCGTAAGGGCGGCTTTACGCGATGCCAATGTTTTGGCCCAAAAACGGGCGACATGGGTGATATTTGAGTTCGGGAATCAAGGTGACCCTCCCAGGGCAACGGGGGTCCCCTAGGGCCATAATAGTGCCCTCGAAAAAATTTCGGGCGAAAACGGCAATCGGGCCCCGAGAATGCTGTAGGGGACGTGTTTTGGGCCCCCGGATGCAAAGTTTTCGACGTTAATATTGTCGCCCCATATCGTACGGGAGACCAATAGGGGACGTGGGAGGCCCCCTGGATCGGTTACTGGGTCCTTGATTGGCTTGTAAGTGGGCGGTTTTACGCGATGCCAATGTTTTGGCCCAAAAACGGGCGACAAGGGTGATATCGGAGTTCGGGGATAAGGATGACCCTCCCGCAGCGCCTAGGGTCCCCTAGGGTCATGATAGACCCCTAGGAGATGTTTGGGCAAAAATGACACCTGGGCCCCGGGAAGCCGAAAATCATTGGATATAATCCACGTTTTTTTGGCTTCCAAGATGCTCCTGACCGTAGGTGTATATATTCACACCAAATCGCACGAGACATCCCTATCGGATATGGGAAGCCCCCAGAGTTGGTTATTTGGTCTGGAACACGAAAACCATGGGAGAGGGCCGGAATTTCCTACCCCCCAAGAGTGAGGAGTGATGTCTCAAAATTATTTCTAATATTAAACTGAGGTCTCAAAAATATTTTCCAATTTTTTTGTAATTTTTCTGATATTATTTCTATTTATTTCCTATTTTTTCAGCATATTTTTTAATTGAAAATTAAATTAAATAGCTACCTTGTGTGAAAAATTAGAAAAAAATATTTTTCCGTAACTAAATAATATACTTGAAAAGTTTGAGATGGAACTTTTGGAAAATAATTATCCAAACTCTCAAAAACCGCAGTATGAAAGTTATGCACTGTCCATGTCTACTACTATCAGAACCACTAAACCTTATAAGACTCTTTAGGGGGTAGTTTCTTGAGAGCATGCTTGTGGGCGAAGGAAGGCAAGCGACGCGACATGAAGCGCCTACCAGGCGCCAAGTAGTGTCAAGTCGTGCGCCATCATAGCCGGACACCCACGACACCTCGGCTCAAGCACCGCCCCCCTATGCCGGTGACGGAGGCGGTGCCGGAGA
>CM076152.1:19235000-19265000 GCA_038025085.1 Tetragonia tetragonoides
ATAATAATATGCACGGTTAACAGGGGGACTGACACGTAAACACGTAGGGACTCAAGAGACTGAGAAATTATGTACACATGCGTGCCTTTTAAAACGACCCTAGTACTTATGCAAATATGATGTATGCAGACTCTATTGACTCACAGCTCCATGCGGCCTAGCCTAACATGCACGACTCTCCTATAGGGTCTAAAGAGGGTCTTCATATGGGAAAAGTTTTTGTGATCAAGAATTTCATTCCTGTGGTAATCTTGGCAGCGTAAGAGACAAGTGGACAAGACTGGATGCAGTCAAGGAAGAATCAGCCGCAAGTTTGATGTGTGGTTCTTGATGGTTATGACCTAATCGAGGAGCTATGGGTGTTGATGCATTGATGCAAAATATCCTAACTTAAGGTATGGGGACGAAATGGCTAACTTGGAACATAGCGGACAAAGAACCGACTCTTTCTAAAACAGCCCCCAGTTGGAAAATCTATGCGTAAGCCTACGAGAAAGGTGATAAGTATGACCTCTAAACGACTGACCAAAGAGCGCTTACATGAGAAAGATGTTCTAAATCCTCGGAAATTTAAGTTGCCTCAAGATGTTGAATTTGTTTTTATTTTTGGTTGCCCTAACTTTTGCCTAGGCCGCCCTTTCGGGTTTTCAACCTACCGGGCTCATCCTTTTTTTAGCCTTAGATGAGAATGGTGGAATGGGAGAACTCCTTATGGTCATGTGACAAAGTGGTTTTCGTGGCCGGACCTCCTTGAAGTTTCCTACATATCCAGTTTATGGAATCAGGCCAATGTAGTTCAGGACCATACAATTGAATGGTCGTACCTCTTGGAGTGCTTTTGGGTTGTAATGTCAGGCTGGATTAAGGTCTCAAAGAAAGGATAAAGGCTCAATTAAACCCAATGTAAATCCCCTCCCCAAAGTATGCTAGATGGTATAGAAGTTTTTGATCTAGGCAAGGTGGCTAAGACACCTATGTTTAGGTAAGACCACTATTTGGTTGTGCTAGAAGTGTTTGCACTCTTTTGGATCTTTGATCACTCTCGAATTTTTTCTCTTTTGGTTTTTTTTTGTTTTTTCTCTTGAACTTTCGAATTCTCTCTTCTTATTTTTGGTATTTCTTTTGGTGGCTTTGTTTGTAGGTCGGTCCTTCTTGCCTAGAAGGTTGCTTCTATTCCCATGTCGCACACACCCATTCCCCGGGTAAGGATGATGTGGTTAAGAAATGAAAGGCTATGTGTATGGCTCAAAGGGTTGCAAGTGGTAATGATGTATAGGGTACTAAAGGATATTGATGTGAGGTGCCAAATGAATGCCTCCTGTCCTCGGCACGGACGGTTCAACAGTAGGGCCTCTATGGGGATGATCAATAAGGAGTTTTTGTTTGACGTCTTCCACAATGAAGGCTTTCTTTTGAATTTTTTTTTGAATTTTTTTTTATTCTGTCATAGGCAACTTAAGTTCGTCATAGAATTGAACAAAGAACAATGATGGGAATCAAAATGCAATCTTTATTGAATCGAAGAAAAGCATTACACGAGAAGTAAGCTAGACTCTATGGACGAATTTAAAAGACAACTAGACATCATTAAACATGAGTGGACTCAACTAGACTTGCACACTAGGAAACTTCGACTCTCTTCAACTTCTTGAGCATAGGCTATTCACAAGGACACGAAGGATAGCCCCCTGTAGATACTCGCGTTGTTCACGACTTAAGTGAAATTCTTAAGAAGGTTCTCTTCAATTAGGATGCCCTTAACATAGAGCTGGTTGTAGGAGTCAATTGCTTGATACTTGAGGGGTTCCTTGTAAGCAGGCATTAGGTTCTTGATGAGTTGGCGGATTTGATCAGCTTGCGAAGGTCGCTCAACTAGTTCGGCTATCTTTAGCTTCCAACTCCTAAGGAAGGCAGTGAATCCCTCATCCTCTTCTTGTTTGGTGATCTCTAACTCTCGAAAGGGTCAGAGGTAGAACAACAGTTTCCTTGTAGCGTGCAAGGAAGACTGTGGTAAAATCGGACCAAGTTGGGTAGCTTTCCAGATCTAGGGAGTAGAACCATGGTCGAGCATGTGTATCAAGGGTCTGGGGAAACAGATTGACATAGAGTTTCTTGTTGATTCCCCTTAGAGCCATAGCAGTAGTGAAGGATTTCAGGTGATCCTACGGGTTGTCGACTCCCGCGAAGGTGGGTACTTCAGGCATTGAGAATTTGTCCGAAAGCATACCCTTGATCTTAGTGTCAAACTTTCCTACGTTGGTACTATAGTTGGAGATCAAGCCGCTACGCTTGAGCACATAGGTGATCTTAGCCATCATGGCATCTGAACCTTCTTCCTCACAATCGGAATCGGAAGGGATCCTTGACTCTGCTTCTCTTTTCCTCTCGATATCTTCAACCTTGAGTCGTAGCCTTTCCAACTTACTCATGAGCTCATCATACCTCTCGTCAGTGGTTTTGACCATGATGAAGTTTGGGGGTATGATTGGTGAGGTAAGGGATGTATTGAGTGGTGGCGAGCTTTGTGGTGGTAATGGATTATGGGGTGACGGCCTTTTGGAATGTGGTGGTGTCTTGGGAGTAGCTTGTGCACGAACCAATCTGCCGGACGATCGAGCCCAACCTTTGTCACCGTAATTCTTCCTCGAGCCCCCAATCCTGAATACAAGTCTCAACTTAGACAGACGCCAAAGAAAAGACTTAAACAAAGACCAATGATTTTTAGAAGACCCTCGATAGCTCCTAAGGTGAATGTGCCTATGGACGTCTTATATGAACTTGAATGCATGATGACGACAATGCAATGACAGAGTTAGGACAACAATATGCAAGATGCATGATGAACTGACCTTGACATGAATGACAATGAATTAACGCAAAATGACCCTAGAAGACTTATAGTTGACTCGTCTAGACTTCTAATGCATGAGACGTAGTGAACAAATGGAGACATTGATGAATGCAAGACTCGAATTTTTGTACAAATGCATATGCAAAATGACGACAATGCAAACATGACGACTTGGTTATGAATCCTAGCATGGAGCGTGTAATACGTACGATGCAATGCAATGGAAAGAAATGGAAAAGAAGAAAATAAAGCCTCAGCCTAAATGCCCAATTATTTCCCCTCATATCAAAGGAAAGAATGAAGTCGATGAACGAAAATGAAAAAAATAGAAAAAGACGGACTATCCTATTTATTTTATTTTATTTTTGACTCAAAGAAAATGGAAAATGGGATAAATAAAAAAAGAAATTTCGGCAAATTTTTTTTTTTATTTTTTTTCGACGTTTTTATTTATTTATATATATATTTTTTTTCGAATCTGAATTACATAAAAAAAAATAATAATAAAGAAAAGAAAAGAAAAATAAAAAAAGGGGGAGAGGGGAATTGAAGAGACTGACACTTTTTTTTGCTAAAAGGTCCTACAAAATTGTTCATGACTTCGACGTTATATGAAAATATATCATCGGGGAAATGATGAGTGATCATTGAATTTGAATTCTCGCACTATTTTCGGGCATTAGGATCTAGCTAAAAATAAAATAAAAGACTCCTACAACGTAAGTACATGTTGGCACATAATCACGATATTTATGCATTCAAGCAAGCATTACAACAACGCAGTTTACAGGCAAACATGTGATCAGACGGGCATTACAATGACACATGCACAACAAGCAAGCGGATGCATGAACGTGGGTTAAAGGTTTTTGGCTCCTGTGAGGTTACCACGACAAATTACAACTTCCTTTCAGCGGATGGTCGACACATCGATTGTAATTCTTTTCATAAACAAAGGATTGATGAGTCATGGGTGAGGAAGCGTCGATTTGCACGATAGGACAACAGTATATTCCTTTAGATATACGCGTTGTCTACGAGTTGCGACACAAACTTCCTCGAGGGTCGATAAGGGTCAAAAGGTTGTGCCGAGGCACATGCAAATGATGCAAAATAATATGGAACATGTTATTTAAATAATTAAGCAACCTTGACTTTCGAGTCTCACCCTCTTAAATAAGTCCCCAGTGAAGTCGCCACTGTAAGGACCCGGAATTTTTCATACCAATCCTTTTGTTTTTTCCCGGAGTGCGTCCTTATAGAAATTTTTCAGTTGGGGGATTAGATAAGTTCAAGGGACCATCGAGTTCAAAAAGCTTTTGAAAAGACTTGAATTGAATAAAAAACCATGAAAGAGGTCACAAATCTTCTATCGGTGTTTTATCGAAGGGACAAACCGTAGGGACACCCCAATAGCGCGAAAAGTGAACTAATCATGTTTTTAGAAAGACTACCACTTATATAAAACATATAAGTACCCAAGAATAATTGGTTCGGGGGCGAAGGTACGAGGTGGGAAGGTGTTAGGCACCCAACTCGCCCGTTTTTGACGGCCTCTACTAACTCAAGTTTGCTTAATAATTTAAAGACATAGTTCCCATGCAAAACCGGATTAACAACCTAGACATAGACTATTAAATGGTTAATCACAAGTACCACAACATTTATTTGAACCTTTATTTGGACATTCCTTTGATTGACTAGTTCAGCAACACAACGACTATACAGACAATATTTAGGAAGCAATAAAAACGTTATTCTAGCATGATATCTACATTATGACTACTTGGAAAATAAACAGTTAAGCAAGCAATTTAATTTGAGCCCTCAGGAATTTGTACCTGAACTGTAGGCTATATTTGACAAGAATAGTAAAAATAGATCTCAAGTTTGGAAGAAAGAGAGGGAAGCTCAGAGTCAATACTACTGAGAATAGAGGTTGTCAACTGTAGACTGTGTGTTTTGAACTGAGGGTGAGGGGTTGCTTATATAGGCGTGGAGAAGTTGGGTTGTACGTTCGAATTTGAGCTGAAAAATGTGACGGGCTTGAAAAATGAGCCGGGCCCGAATGGAAAGGCAGCGCCGCTAGCGGCGCTGGCCTTGGCCGCTGACAGCTTTTCAGCTGTTGTTTGGGCCGTATCTCACTCGTTTCAGCTCCAACTTAGATGATTCAAGGTGCGTTGGAACTCTTATTGGGTCTAGCTTCATATGGTTTTGGTGCCAGGTCCAAATGTTTTTTGGTCTTGAGATATGCCCGAAAGAGCAAGGAGAGGTCAGTTTTGGAGTGCGCATCAGTGTTGGGCTCGTAATTCCTTGGTTGGGAATTTGGTGTGGGTTCATGATATGTCATTAGAAAGATATTTGAATAAGGAATCCAAAAATATAAGGTTCACAAATTAAATCAACCAAATGAACTTCCAAATAAGGCTCGAAACACAGTACACGGTATTCGGCTATATATGTTTTGACCCTAAACATTGTTTGGTTATAACTCTTAGGTGTGGAATCGTATTTGGACACGGAAGGAAGAAATGGAAAGTTCTTGAAAGGGGCTTTTAAATGAAGTGGAAATGAAGGAATGTTTAGAGGAAAAATCTGAGACCTTATCTTAACTATTAAAGCAAAAATAGCAGTTCAAGCCAAAAAAGCGTCTTCAGATTTCTCCGCAAAAGCCCGATGATGAAAGGAGTAATTTTTAAGCTTGAACTGCTATTTTGCTTTAATAGTTTAAAATAAGGTCTCAGGTTTTCCTCCAAACACTACTTTATTTCATTCCATCCAAAAGCCCTGTTCAAGAGAGTTCCAACGACACGTCTCATGCCTCGTTCTGACCCCGGGTCGCCAAGTTGCGATATAGGAGTAAAATCGTCTTTCACCATTCAAGGCAAAAATAGTCTTTTAATATTTTTCGGATCAATAAAAATTTCCCGTAAGATAAAGACAGGCTGGATGACATCATCCAGCTGGCTGCTGACAGCCGTCTCATTTTTCAGCTCCTTTTGAGCCGTACAACCCTACCTTTCCACACCTATATAAACAACCCTTCGCCCTTAGTTCAACACACAATCTACAGTTGACAACCTCTATTCTGGGGAGTATGGACACCGAGCTTCCCCCTCTTTCTTCCAAACTTGAGATCTATTTTCACTATTCTTGTCAAATATAGCCGACAGTTCAAGTACAAATTCCTGAGGGCTCAAATTAAATTAATTGCTTAACTATTTTTTTTTTCTAAATAGTCATAATGTAGATATCATGCTAGAATAACGTTTTTATTGCTTGCTAAATATTGTCTGTATAGTCGTTGTGCTGCTCAATTTGTCAATGAAATCCATGTCTAAATAAGGGTTAAAATTAAAGTTGTGATGCTTGTGGTGAACCAATTAATAGTCTAAATCTAGGTTGTTAATCCGGTTTTGCATGAAAATTATATCTTTAAATTATTAAGCAAACTTGAGTTAGTAGAGGCCATCATAAACGGGCGAGTGCCTAACACCTTCCCACCTCGTACCTTCGCCCCCGAACCTATTATTCTTGGGTACTTATATGTTTTATATAAGCGGGAGTCTTTCTAAAAACATTATTAGTTCACTTTTCGCGTTATTGGGTTGTCCTTTCGGTTTTTCCTTTCGATAACGCCAGTAGCAGATTTCTGACCTCTTTCTTGGTTTTTATTCAATTCAAGTTTTTTCAAAAGCTTTTCTAACTCGATGGTCCCTTGAACTTATCTAAGCCCCCAACTGACAAATTTCTATAAGGACGCACTCCGGGGAAAAAACAAAAGGATTGGTATGAAAAATCCCGGGTACAGTGGCGACTTCACTGGGGACTTATTTAAGAGGGTGAGACTAGAAAGTCAAGTTTGCTTAATTATTTAAATAACATGTTCCATATTATTTTGCATCATTTTCATGTGCCTCGGCACAATCTTTTGACCCTTATCGACCCTCGAGGAAGTTTGTGTCGCAACTCGTAGACAACGCGCATATCTAAAGGAATATACATTTGTCCTATCGTGCAAATCGACGTTTCGTCACCCATGACTCATCAATCCTTTGTTGATGAAAAGAATTACAATCGATGTGTCGACCATCCGCCGAACGGAAGTTGTAATTTGTCATGGTAACCTCACAGGAGCCAAAAGCCTTTAACCCACATTCATGCATCCGCTTGCTTGTTGTGCATGTGTCATTGTAATGCCCGTCTGATCACATATTTGCCTGTAAACTGCGTTGTTGTAATGCTTGCTTGAATGCATAAATATCGTGATTATGTGCCAACATGTACTTACATGGTAGGAGTCTTTTCTTTATTTTTAGCTAGATCCTAATGCCTCAAGATAGTGCGAGAATTCAAAATCAATAAACACTCATCATTTCCCCGATGATATATTTTCATATAACGTCAAAGTCATGAACAATTTTCTAGGACCTTTTAGCAAAAAAAAGTGTCAGTCTCTTCAATTCCCCTCTCCCACTTTTTATTTATTTTTCTTTTCTTTTCTTTATTTTATTTTATTTTTTTTGATGTAATTCAGATTCGGCAAATAAAAAAAATAAAAACCCAGAAAAAAAAAAAAAAATTGCCAAAATAAAAAAAAAATTGCCAAAATTTATTTTTTTTAGGAAAAATGAATGTGAATAATCTCACATTTGAGCGGTCGTATAAGGATAATCCCACAAATGTGTTTAGCACATAATAATCCCAAATATTAACGCCGTTAACGTGAGTGGATTAAATGAAGACGGAATTAACTTTCCGGTAACTCTTCCATCTTCACCACTAACTCACCATCTTTGTCCTCTCTATTACCATCATTAATGGCGAAATGAGGAGCTCGATGGCGGCGAAAATCGAGCTCGACACCGACAATTCTCATTTACCCACCAAACAACAATTCAGTCTCAGTCGTTATCCTCTCTCTCTCTCATCAAAACGATCTTTTATAATCTCTCAATCTTCACCGTGGAGGAAGAGCGGGAGTGGTGGTAATGATAGGTGGCGGTGAAGAAATCATGGAGATTAGAGGTAAGATTAAGAATGTTGTGAAGTAGAATGGATGTGCCACCAATGTGAGCAAGAACAGGCCATTTTCTTGAAAAGTGGAGAGAGAGAAATTACAGAGAGAGAGAGAGAAAAAAACTAGGGGATTTAGGATGTTGTTAGGGAAGGAGAATATGACTAATTTGGACTTGTAAAATGGTAAGGAAATGTGAGTTATTAACGGATATTGGATTTTATCTGGTTACCAATTACAAGATTATCAATACACCGTTGTTTCGATATGAATGTGGGTGATTTAGGTCAATTTCGAGTAGAAGATATACCAATTAGAGAGGATAGTGAATGAGATTGAATTATTGTTTGGTGGGTGAAAGAGATATTGCCGACATCAATCTTGATTGTCGCTGCTATCGAGCTTGGCCTTTTGCCATTAATGGAGGTAATGGAGAGGAGAGAAAATGGTGAGTGGGTGGTGTAGATGAAGGTGTTAACGGAAAGTTAACTTCGTCTTCATTTAACCCACCCACGTTAACACCGTTAATATTTGGGATTATTCTGGGCTAAACAGATTTGTGGGATTATTTTTGTACGACCGCCCAAATGTTGGATTATTCACATCCAAATTTTCTTTTTTTTTATTTATCCTATTTTTCATTTTCTTTGAGTCAAAAAAAATAAAAATAAAACAGGATAGTCCGCCTTTTTCTATTTTTCTCATTTTCGTTCATCGACTTGATTTTTTCCTTTGATATGAGGGGAAATAATTGGGCATTTAGGCTTCGGCTTTATTTTCTTCTTTTCCATTTCTTTCCATTGCATTGCATCGTACGTATTAGACGCTTCATGCTAGGATTCATAACTAAGTCGTCATATTTGCATTGTCGTCATTTTGCATATGTATTTGTACAAAAATTCGAGTCTTGCATTCATCAATGTCTCCATTTGTTCACTACGTCTCATGCATTAGAAGTCTAGACGAGCCAATTATAAGTCTTCTAGGGTCATTTTGCGTCAATTCATTGTCATTCATGTCAAGGTCTGTTCATCATGCATCTTGCATATTGTTGTCGTAACTCTATCATTGCATTGTCGTCATCATGCATTCAAGTTCATATAAGACGTCCATAGGCACATTCACCTTAGGAGATATCGAGGGTCTTTTAAAAATCATTGATCTTTGTTTTCAAGTCCTTTCTTTGGCGTCTTTCTAAGTTGAGACATGTGTTCAGGATTGGGGGCTCGAGGAAGAATTACGGTGACAAAGGTTGGGCTCGATCGTTCGCCAGATTGGTTCGTGTACAAGCTACTACCAAGACACCACCACATTCCAAAAGGCCGTCACCCCATAATCCATTACCACCACAAAGCTCGCCACCACTCAGTACATCCCTTACCTCACCAATCATACCCCCAAACTTCATCATGGTCAAAACCACTGACGAGAGGTTTGATGAGCTCATGAGTAAGTTGGAAGGGCTACGACTCAAGGTTGAAGATATCGACAGGAAAATAGAAGAAGAGTCAAGGATCCCTTCCGATTCCGATTCTGAGGAAGAAGGTTCAGATGCCATGCTGGCTAAGATCACCTCTGTGCTCAAGAGTAGCGGCTTGATCTCCAACTATAGTGCCAACGTAGGAAAGTTTGACACTAAGATCAAGGGTAGGCTTCCGGCCAAATTCTCTATGCCTAAAGTACCCACCTTCACGGGAGTAGACGACCCGCATGATCACCTGAAATCCTTCACTACTGCTCTGGCTCTAAGGGGAATCAACAAGAAACTCTATGTCCATCTGTTTCCCCAGACCCTTGATACACATGCTCGACGATGGTTCTACTCCCTAGATCTGGAAAGCTACCCAACTTGATTCGATATTACCACAGTCTTCCTTGCACGCTACAAGGAAAATGTTGCTCTACCTATGACCCTTCGAGAGTTAGAGATCACCAAACAAGAAGAGGATGAGGGATTCACTGCCTTCCTTAGGCGTTGGAAGCTAAACATAGCCGAACTGGTTGAGCGACCTTCGCAAGCTGATCAAATCCGCCAACTCATCAAGAACCTGCAGCCTGCTTACGAGGAATCCCTCAAGTATCAAGCAATTGACTCCTACCACCAGCTCTATGTTGTGGACATCCTAATTGAAGATAACCTTCTTAAGAATTCCACTTATGTCGTGAACAACGCGAGTATCTACAGGGGGTTGTCCTTCGTGTCCCTGTGAACAGCCTATGCTCGAGAAGTTGAAGAGAGTCGAAGTTTCCTAGTGTGCAAGTCTAGTTGAGTCCAGTCAAGTTTAATGATGTCTAGTTGTCTTTTAAATTCGTCCATAGAGTCTAGCTTACTTCTCGTGTAATGCTTTTCTTCGATTCAATAAAGATTGCATTTTGATTCCCATCATTGTTCTTTGTTCAATTCTATGAAGAACTTAAGTTGCCTATGACGGAATTAAAAAAAATTCAAAAGAAAGCCTTCATTGTGGAAAACATCAAACAAAAACTCCTTATTGATCATCCCATAGAGGCCCTACAGTTGAACCGTCCGAGACGAGGACAGGAGGCATTCATTTGGCACCTCACATCAATATCCTTTACTACCCTATACATCATTACCACTTGCAACCCTTTGAGCCAAACACATAGCCTTTCATTTCTTAACCTCATCATCCTTACCCGGGGAATGGGTGTGTGCGACATGGGAATAGAAGCAACCTTCTAGGCAAGGAGGACCGACCTACAAACAAAGCCACCGAAAGAAATACCAAAAATAAGAAGAGAGAACTCGATAGTTGAAGAGCAAAAACAAAAAAAAAAAAAAAACCAAAAGTGAAAAAAATTCGAGAGTGATCAAAGATACAAAAGAGTGCAAACACTTCAAGCACAACCAAATAGTGGTCTTACCTAAACATAGGTCTCTTGGCCACCTTGCCTAGATCACAAACTTCTATACCATCTAGCATAATTTGGGGAGGGGATTTACATTGAGTTTATTTGAGCCTTTATCCTTTCTTTGACACCTTAACCCAGCCTGACATTACAACCCAAAAGCCCTACAAGAGGTACGACCATTCAACTGTATAGTCCTGAACTACATTGGTCTGATTCCGCAAACTGGATACGTAGGAAACCTCAAGGAGGTCCGGCCACGACAACCACTTTGTCACATGATCATAAGGAGTTTTCCAAAAATTCCACCGTTCTCATCTAAGGCTAAAAAAAATGAGCCCGGTAGGTTGAAAACCCGAAAGGGCAGCCTAGCCAAAAGTTAGGGCAACCAAAAAAAAAAAAAAAATCAAATTCCACATCTTGAGGCAACTTAAAATTCCTAGGATTTAGAACATTGTTTCTCATGTAAGCGCTCTTTGGTTAGTCGTCTAGAGGTCATACTCATCACCTTTCTCGTAGGCTTGCACACAGACTTCCCAACTGGGAGTTTTTTCAGAATGAGTCGGTTCCTTGTCCGCTACGTTCCAAGTTGTCCATTTCCTCCCCATACCTTAAGTTAGGATGTTTTGTACCGCCGCATCAACACCCATAGCTCCTCGAGTAGGTCATAACCATCAAGAACCACACATCAAACTGGGAGCTGATTCTCCCTTGACTGCACCCAGTTTTGTCCACTTGTCTCATACTCTGCCAAGATCATCACGAGAATAAAATTCTTGATCACAAAAATTTTCCCCATATGAAGACCCTCTTCAGATCCTATAAGAGAGTCGTGCATATTAGGCTCGACCGCATGGAGTTGTGAGTCAATAGAGTCTGCATACATCATATCTGCATAAGTACTAGAGTCGCCTTCGAAGGCATGCATGTGTACATAATTTTTCAGTGTCTTGAACCCCTGCTTGTTTGCATGTCAATTCCCCTGTGCCCCTTACATATTATTATGTCATGTGTTGTGCATCTTGTCATCGTCAGTCAGGCATGTCTAGTGCATCTTTTCCCTATGTGCATATTTCCACTGCAGGTTTGAGTCTACCTGCTCTCCATCGAAACCAGCAAGCCCGGAACTCATGATCAAGTCCAGAAGCGACCTTCCAACTAAAACCAAGAATGGAGATAACCTTCCAACAACAGCCAAGCGCGCGGGCCCCTTTGCTGACCCATGGCCCCTTTTCCAGTCCAGAGTTCGTTATTACAGTTTATCTTGCGGCAATATCAGTATCAAACGCGCGGGAGCAAAGCCCTCGGGCCCACAAGTTCAAATTCGACAGCTGGCCCATTTTACGGTACCAACTATTTACAGGTAAAAATAACCCATTTACTTTTGCAAGTCCCAGGTACTGAAACTCGGATCTACACGGCGACGACTCTCACGACCCGGAGCGCCCGATTTATTTATAAGCCCGAAATTTTCAACGGCACTTGTTAAGCAACTCGACACTACAAATTTTTGGGGTTAGTCAATTATCGCTAAAGTTATTGCGGTTAAACTGTCCCTCTACAAGGTTACAAATTTTTGGGGTTAGTCAATGATCACTAAAGTTATTGCGGTTAAACTGTCCCTCTACAAGGTTACAAATTTTTGGGGTTAGTCAATGATCCCTTAAGCTATTGCGGTTAAACTATCCCTCTGCAAGGTTACAAATTTTTAGGGTTAGTCAATGATCGCTTAAGCTATTGCGGTTAAACTGTCCCTCTGCAAGATTACTTATTTTGTGTCAGTCAATGATCGCTTAAGCTTTCGCGGTTATACTTTTCATTAGTTTTCTTTATATGATTCAGTCAATGATCGCTTAAACTGTTGCGGTTACACTGTCCATTATTTTATATGCTTCAGTCAATGATAGCTTAAAGCGGTTATACTGTACATTGTTTTTTATATGTTTCAGTCAATGATTGCTTAGCCTATTGGATTTAAACTGTTCATATGTTTTAACCATTTTACTGCTGTCATTTTGATCGCGTTGCCTCGTCGACATTTACGTTTCTTGTACAGGGACGAAATCTTGGCATCTGCCGAGTGGTGCTTAGTCACTGTTTGCTCGATAAAGCATTTATACTATTCACTCTCATGATACTAACCATTTTTTCAGCCGTTTTTTTTAATCGCGCTGTCTCGTTGACTTTTTCGTCTATTGAAAAGAGACGAAATCTCGACATCCGCCGAGCGGTGTTTGGTCACTGTTTGTCGAAGCACTCTATGTTGATCATTCTCAAAGTATTACTAACTTTTTCATTCACTCTGAATACAGGTCCCCAGTAGACGATTAGGCCATCTATCCTGCTTTAATTAACCTTTAACTTTCTCTTATGTTTACAGGGATGAAATCTTAGCACACTATGAGCGTGTTCCAACTCAGGTTTGTCTTCATATGCATGCATACTGTACACTCTCACACACCGTTTGCACATCAACATCCTGCATGTCGCCTTCGGAGTACTTTGATCTTCACTTTTACGCAAGCTCGATCAAAGTGGGGGCTTCTGTAGACGCCAAAAAAGCGTCTTCGGATTTCTCCGCAAAAGGGCGATGATGAAAGGAGTAATTTTTAAGCTTGAACTGCTATTTTGCTTTAATAGTTTAAAATAAGGTCTCACGTTTTCCTCCAAACACTCTTTTATTTCATTCCATCCAAAAGTCCCGTTGAAGAGCTTTCTAACGGCACGTCTCATGCCTCATTCCGACCCCCGATCGCCAAGTTGCGATATAGGGGTAAAATCGTCTTTCACCATTCAAGGGAAAAACAGTCTTTCATATTTTTCGGATCATTAAAAATTCCCTGGAAGATAAAGAGAGGCTGGATGACGTCATCCAGCTGGCTGCTAACAGTCATCAACGGCCCCGGAGGATGTCCCAGGGCCGCTAGCGGCCCAATCCAGGCCCGCGAGAGGCCCAATCCAGGCCCGCTAGCGGCCTTGTCCAGCGCCGCTAGCGGCGCTTCCTTTTCCTTCGGGCCCGGCTCATTTTTCAAGCCCGTCTCATTTTCAGCCTAGGCCGCTGACAGCTTTTCAACTGGATTTTGTTCGGGCCTTATATCACTCGTTTGGGCTCCAAATTGGATGATTCAAGGTGCATTGGAAAGCGTATTGGGTATAGTTGCTTATGACTTGTGTTTCAGGTCCAAATGTTTTGTGGATATTGAGATATGCCCGAAAGTGTAAGGAGAGGTCAGTTTTGGAGTGCGCATCAGTGTTGGACTCGTAACTCCTTGGTTGGGAATGTGGTGTGGGCTCATGATATGTCATTGGAAAGCTATTGGAATAAGGAATCCAAAACTATAAGGATTTTTAAATTAACTCAACCAAATAAACTCCAAAATGGGGGTGGAAACACGGTACACGGTATTCGGCTACATCTGTTTTGACCCTAAACTTTGTTTAGCCATAACTCTTAGGTGTGGAATCGTATTTGGACACGGAAGGAAGCAATGGAAAGATCTTGAAAGGGGTTGTTAAATGAAGAGGAAATTAAGGAATTTTTAGAGGAAAAATCTAAGACCTTATCTTAACTATTAAAGCAAAAATAGCAGTTCAAGCTTAAAAATTACTCCTTTCATCATCGGGCTTTTGCGGAGAAATCTGAAGACGCTTTTTTGGCGTCTACAGCAGGTGTCCTAAAATGAGCTCAACTAGAAAAGAAATCTCGTGTGGAACAGAAGGGAAAAAGCTCGTTTGATTCTGATTTTCAGTACGAATACCAACCTGTAGACGCCAAAAAAAGCGTTTTCGGATTTCTCTACAAAAGCCCGATGATGAAAGGAGTAATTTTTAAGCTTAAACTGCTATTTTGCTTTAATAGTTTAAACTAAGGTCTCAGGTTTTTCCTTCAAGCACTCCTTTATTCCATTCCATTCAAAAGCCCAATTCAAGAGCTTTCCAACGACACGTCTCATGCCTCATTCTGACCCCCGATCGCCAAGTTGCGATATAGGGGTAAAATCGTCTTTCACCACTGAAGAGCAAAACAGTCTTTTTATATTTTTCGGATCATTAAAAATTCCCCAGAAGATAAAGACAGGCTAGATGACGTCATTATGATGTCATCCAGCTGGCTGCTAGCGGCCTTCCCCAGCGCCGCTAGCGGCGCTGCCTTTTCCTTCGGGCCTGACTCATTTTTCATGCCCGTGTCATTTTTCAGCTCAAATTCGACCGTACAACCCTACTTTTCCACGCCTATATAAACAACCCCTCACCCTCAGTTCAAAACACAGTCTACAGTCGACAACCTCTATTCTCGGGAGTATTGACACCGAGCTTCTCTCTCTTTCTTCCAAACATGAGATCTATTTTTACTATTCTTGTCAAATATAGCCTACAGGTCAGGTACAAATTCCTGAGGGCTCATTTTAAATTGCTTGCTTAATTGTTTATTTTCCAGTAGTCATAATGTAGATATCATGCTAGAATAACGTCTTTTTTGCTTACTAAATATTGTCTGTATAGTCGTTGTGCTGCTCAACTTGTCAATCGAATGCATGTCCAAATAAGGGTTAAAATAAATGTTGTGATGCTTGTGATGAACCAAATAATAGTCTAAGTTTAGGTTGTTAATCCCGTTTTGCATGGAAATTATGTCTTTAAATTATTAAGCAAACTTGAGTTAGTAGAGGCCATCATAATACGGGCGAGTTGAGTGCCTAACACCTTCCCACCTCGTACCTTCGCCCCCGAACCCTTTATTCTTGGGTACTTATATGTTTTATATAAGCGGGAGTCTTTCTAAAAACATGATTAGTTCACTTTTCGCGCTATTGGGTTGTCCCGTCGGTCTGTCCATTCGATAAAACGCCGTAGCAGATTTGTGACCTCTTTCATGGTTTTTATTCAATTCAATTCTTTGCAAAAGCTTTTCTAACTCGATGGTCCCTTGAACTTATCTAAGCCCCCAACTGACCAATTTTGTATAAAGACGCGCTCCGGGGAAAAACAAAAGGATTGGTATGGAAAATCCCGGGTCCTTACAATGGCGACTTCACTGGGGACTTATTTAAGTGGGTGAGACTCGAAAGTCAAGTTTGCTTAATTGTTTAATAACATGTTCCATATATTTTTGCATCATTTGCATGTGCCTTGCCATAACCTTTTGACCCTTATCGACCCTCGAGGAAGTTTGTGTCGCAACTCGTAGACAACGCGTATATCTAGAGGAATAAACAGTGGTCCTATCATGCAAATCGACACTTCCTCACACATGACTCATCAATCCTTTGTTGATGAAAAGAATTACAATCGATGTGTCGACCATCCGCCGAACGGAAGTTGTAATTTGTCATGGTAACCTCACAGGAGCCAAAAGCCTTTAACCCACATTCATGCATCCGCTTGCTTATTGTGCATGTGTCGTTGTAATGCCCGTCTGATCACATGTTTGCCTGTAAACTACGTCATTATAATGCTTGCCTGAATGCATGAGTTACGTGATTATGTGCCAGACATATACCTACGTACTACGACTCTCTTTTTTTTTAGCTAGTTCCTAGTGCCCAAAGATGGTGTGAGAATTCAAATTCAGTGAATACTCATAGTTTTCCCAATGATTTATTCTAAAAGTCATGAACAATTTCTAGAGAGTCAGTCTTTCAATTTCCCCTCCCCCTTTTCTTATTTTGTATTTTTCTTTTTTTTTTTCTTTTGATATAATTCCGATTTGGTCAAAAAAAATAAAAAAAAAAAATAAAAAATTGAAAAACAAAAAAAAACGGCGAAACAAAAGTGCCGAAAAATCAAAAAAGTAAAATAAAAAAAAGGACCGAAATTTCCTTTTTATTTTATCCCATTTTTCATTTTCTTTGAGTCTAGGAAAATAAAATTAGGATAGTCATCTTTTTTCTATTTTTCTTATTTTCGTTTATCGACTTTATTTCTCTTGGATATTAGGGAAATAATTGGGCATTTAAAGGCTTAAGGACTTTTCTTTTAGGACAATGTGTCTTCTACGTGTGAGTCAATTTTTCATTAGACGAGAGTCTCATGTTCTTTGTTACTAAGCGCTTTGTGCTTCCTGTTCAGATAGACTTCAAGGAGAAAGATTGGGCCCGATCCGTTCTTGATCATCCTTGACTCAAGCCACTTACACACATCATGATTAGAACAGTCCAAGAATACCTGGTTGAGATGACCGACCGAGTGGATCGGTTGGAAGCTGACATCACTAACATCAAGTCACGAAAGTTGTGGGACACACCCATGTTCGTTCCTTCGTCTAAAAGTCGCAAATTCGTGACTCTAGGGAAGCCCAATCCCGCTCCCCAAGGGTCGGAAAAGAAACGTAAAAGCGATACATCTTCCAATGTCTCGCCCAAGGAAGGCCGTGTACCCCGTAAATTCACTCCATTGGGGGTAACCCTTAACACTGCTCTTGAAAGGTTGGTAGACAAGGGCGTGCTCCGACCCAAAGGTCCCACCCCAGAGCCAAGTATTAAGGGTCGCCACTGGAAGGGGGGCCTTTACTGCAAATACCACCAAGGAAAAGGGCATGAGACGAATTAATGTTGGGCCCTTCGACACATTATCCAAGACAAGATAGATGATGGCACACTACCATCGCCCAAAGATGAAGAAACTGGGAGTGTTGACAACCTCCTAGAGGCTGTCAATCACATCGCAATAGAAGAGCCCCAAGATTACTCCCACCTCATCCATGATGAGGAGACTACTTTAAGTTCTCAAAAGTCTTATGAAGAAGAACCTGCCATAGAAAGCCATGAAATAGTGGATGACAGAAATCAGATACGAGAAAGTCTAGCTCATATAATCAAGGAGACACGGGAGATGAGAGAGAAGGTCGACATCCTAGAAGAGCACACCTCCAAACGCAGGAACGCGGTCATATTGACCAAAGAAGAAACTTGGTGGCACCAAGACCTTCTGTATCACAAGATGTCCAAATACGGGTATGTTCGCCCAAGGACCCCTACGTCGAGGCTCATGCCAAGAGACGAGAATCCCTTTCTAAGATGCACCTATTGCGCGGATGAAGGACATCACATCAACCAATGCAGGCGTTTCAAAGAGCTAGTCGTACGTTTCATTGATCAAGGGACAATGTGGCCACCGTACACTTGGACGGTCAACTGGTGTCGCGATAGTCATGAAAAGTATACCCCTCTCTTGGCACCAATGGAAGCAGTTATGAACGCGCTAGTATGGAGAGGTGACATTCAACCTTACATCCCTCTGGATGAGGCAAGATCAGAGTCAGGAGAAAACCGCCCCTATTGCAAGTATCATCGGCTGTTCGGACACCACATAGATGACCGCCTTCGTCTGAAAGATGACATCCAAGGTGTGATCGATAGAGGAGAAGTCCCGCCACCCCTAAGAGAGGGCAACATAGATGAAGAGCCCTGGATTTTATTGGTCACCTGCAAGAGCTAGAGGAATCAAATCTGAGTCTTCAAGTCCTGTCGAGTTAGGGTCTTAGCTAAATCTTTAGGTTGAGTCTGGAACAGGGGGTGTTCCCCTTCTATTTTCCTTCCAAGTCTAGTTTCTTTTTGATGGGTATTAGAGACCCTCTTCTTTAAAGTCATGTGTGCTTATCTATTTTTGCAAAACAATAAAAAGTCCTCTTGCTCATTTCTCTCTTTGTTTAACTATTGACAAATCCAATGAATACAAAGTTGCAGAAATCATTAACTAATCAATTTGAGTAATGTAAGTGAACATCGCAAAGCAAGAATACAGGTTTTCACTTTTAGAGGAATTTGAGTAGCTGAACTCCCTCAACAATGCCACTCCTAAAGAAGAAGAAGCGAGCCAGCCTTTTGCAACAACCTCGACACGGAAATGATCTTGGCTCCGATCGAAGAAGACCCTTGGTACCAAGACGTCTACAACTATATCACCAAAGGAGTGTACCCTCAGGATATTACTGGACTACTATGGAAAAGAATTGTTACGACTATGTCAAGAAATGTAAGAAGTGTCAAATATATGTCAACCTACAGCATATGCCACCCTTCTTTGCTTCACAACTTCACCTCTCCTTGGCCATTTTCTGCATGGGGAATAGACATCATTGGAAAGATCACCCCAAAAGGCTCAGGAGGATATGAATACATCCTAATAGCCATAGACTATTTTACCAAGTGGGTTGAAGCCCAGTCCTATGCCATCCTTACCTCCAAACAAGTGTCCAAATTCATAAGGAACAACATCATTTGCCGATACGGTGTTCCACATGAAATCATAAGTTACCACCGATCCCATTTCAAAGCCGAAACAGCCACCCTCCTTAAAAGCTACAAAATCCAACACCACAAATCATCCCCTTACCGTCCCCAGACCAATGGTGCAGTAGAGGCCGCCAACAAAAACCTCAAAACTATCATTGAAAAGATGATAGAAAACTACAAAGATTGGCCCATCAAACTCCCATTTGCCTTTTGGGGGTATAGGACATCCATAAGATCCTCTACGGGAGCGACACCTTACTCCTTAGTCTATGAAATGGAAGCAGTTTTACCCATAGAAGTCCAACTACCATCCATGCGCATAGCCTTAGAAGAAGATATCCCCGAAACCCAATGGTTACAAGCTCGCTATGAAGAGCTCATGTTCACAGATGAGAGACGACTACGGGCCCTAGACATTTCCCACATGTATCAACAATGCATGGCGAGAGCATTTAACAAAAAGGTTCGACGTCGAAACATACAAGAAGGAGACTTGATTTGGAAAGAACTACGAGCCCCAGTAACCGACCCTAGAGGCAAGGTTCGACCAAATTAGTCCGGACCATTCATCATCAAAGACATCTTATTAAGAGGCGCCGTCAGACTCATGGATATTGATGGCATCGAGTTCACCCAACTCACCAACATGGATCAATTGAAGAAGTGTTATGTCTAAACAAAAAAAAAAAAACTTAAAAAAAAAATAAACGAACGAACACTAAATGAACGAACTACGTTGGCCTGAGTCCACACTAGATACGTAGGTAACCCTTTCAAAAGGGCCCGGCCAAAATCAATCAACAAATTCCATTCAACTCATTCTAATAGTATAATCTTTATTCAAACTGAACGAATAAGGTTATATTGCAAGAATTAAAACTTCCTAAGAAAATAATGCAACTATGAGGCTTTAAGCTAAACAAATTCCTATAATTATTTTCTTTTGAAAACTAGACTTGCTTTCTTAGAAAACTACTTTAATCCTTCTTCCCTTTAGAAGGCATCGTTGAAGAGTTCTTCTTTGAAGGACCCTGGCTTGAGGACGACCTGTGATCGCTTCCTTGAGCTGGGGGCTTGCCTCTCTTCAGTACATGGTAGTCTCCCATACGAGACATTTCCTTCCTTTTCTTGCATCTTGTTTGTGAGTCATACCTAGGCTTTAGTTGGTCCCACTCCTCATGACGAAGGACTCGTTCCAATTCCCCATCACTGCAGGACAGCCAGTTCAGATAGGTTTCGGAAACCTGGGTTGAGACAATCATCCAAGGTACAGCCCAACGATGCCGGCTATGCCAATACTTTCCCCACTCTGCAGCAAATTCAGTGGTTAAGGCTACAATATTTGGTCTCGTAGTCTCCTAGCAAGGAATCACCTGCCTCAAACCATATTGTCTCATGACCCTACGGGGAAAGAAGAAAGTAGTCCTATACAAACCTAGTATGGTAGTATGGAGGATTAAGTCGTCACAAGCCACTAAAGAAGTCAAGCTCCACCAAGGCTCATGCCAATGAACGATAGGTCCCGCCTTGAAAAAGGCATCCCATTCAGCAAGGGACTTTTCAGAATATAACCTTTTCCTTACCAGAAAGCTAGCAGCAGTATAAGTCTTCTTTGACCAAGTCCGAGGAACACGGATAATCAGATTATCCGGCGACTCTACCAGCCTCAGATGCTCGCATAACCAGATTTGAAGCAGGAGGGGGCTGCCCGAAAAAGCTTGGTTGGGAGATGTTTTCAACCTGTCGAGCCCAATTAAGGTTTCTCCTATGACCAGATATAAGGGAGAATGGCCTTCAACCATTTGATTAACCACACGTAGCAACGAGGCTCTACCCATGTTTGAAGATTCTGCATTAACAAACAAAAGAGGGTTTAACAGGCACAGTATCGACGGTAACGTCTGAATATGTCACCTTTTTCAGAAGAGATAGCGAATTTTTTGCAAAGTTGAACCAAGTCCACATCAGTACCAAGCACCATGTTTTTAGCTTCTGTAGATGTCAAGCCCAAGGATTTTCTGTATAGATCTGTAAAACCATCTCTCACATAAGGCACAGCTGGGAGAAGAACATCAGGAATATTAGTGATAGCTGCAAATTCCTCAACCAAAGGGCATAATTCAGAATTACCAAACCGAAAACATACAAGTCAGGATCCCAATAATTCAAAGCAGACCGAAGAAGGGGCCATAGTATTTTGGTTGGTTTTAAGTTTAGCAGGGTAGAAACATGAAACGGAGATAGTTCAAGTTTATGTTCTACGACCAGATTTTTACATCAAGCATCGAACAGATCTTCAAAGGATTTCACCATGGCAGAAAATTGGAGAAGTTTGGGAGAGCTAAAGGGATATAAAAAGTGTTACAACATCAAGCACCCCGAATATCCTATTTATAGGCAAGAACGCGGGCCGAAAAAGCAAAACAATCGACAAAAAGGGGCTGTCAGCAGGACTGGTCAGCGCCGCTAGCGGACCAGTCCGATTTTCTTTCTGCTCCGGTCCATATTTCTAATACAGACGACCCAATTTCAGTCCAGTTTTTAGCACCCGCGCGGAATTGCAAAGCCCGAGACTCTCTTAGACTTATCTTTTTCTTTTTTTTTTTCCTTTTTTTTAGGGGGTATAATATGTGTAAAATTTTGCGTTTTACGTGCTTTTTTTTTACTTTTTCCTTTTATTATCCCCTAAAATTGTAGCTTTGTTCTACTGCACAACACATCGCATAAATTAGATCAGACGGGGCATAATTGAGTAATCATAACATGTTGATGCATATCAAAAAAAAAAATTGCGTGTGGTACACCCAAAACAACAGTTTAAAGTTCAAGGACCAATGTTTACAAAATGGCCCAACATCGTTCAACTGGAATTGTCACTGCCGGCGTCATCATCAACAAACGTTCCTTGACCGTAGTTTCCCGGTCGAGTAAGGGAAAGAAGAGCTATATATTGGCCTATTCTTCTCGCGCCTCATGTCCCGTCCATCATACCCTGGAGCCCGCATAAGGTACCTGCCGGAAACTCGAGGAAAATAAGGTCGTTGTGGCCTGACCAGCAAAATCCATAGCGGCATCTTGATGAGAAGGCCCAGCATGTGACATATCCCACCCAGGGGCGTTCGCCCAATCTCCAGCCGAAGGCGTAGCGGCAGGCAACCTGTCAAAGGAAGGCCGGAAATCAACAGGAGAGAACATCTCCGGAATATACGGGACAGAAGGTCCGGGCGCCTCATCAACAGGAGGCCAGGTCACCACCACAGGAGTAGAACTAGCAATGGATGGTCTACTCGCTGAAGAGGCCCTCGCTGCAGAAGAGTGGTGTGATCCTACTGAAGATGAGGACTGAGACATCTGCAGATGATCGAAAATGTTAAGTTAAGCACTTCACTTAGCTAAAACAAAGGATGAAGAGAATTTACTTACATCAATAGTCTTGGACCGAGAACTCTTCCCCTTGCCCATCGCCCGACCATAGCCTTTCTTCAACAGGTGAATAAGCTTGAAGACGTGAGAAATCTGCTACCGGTTCAACTACAAAAGAGAGAGAGGGCCACAAAATAGAGTCAGAAACTCAAAACAAATAGAAGTATAAGAGAGAGACAAAAAAAAAAAAAAGAGATGACTCACCCCCGTGCAACCATCACGCAAGGATAGGCCCTCCACCGCCTCTCCATAAGCAATGTCGAGAGGGAGCTCCTCCACTATGCGCCCCTCATTCTCTCCTAGATACCTCAACTCATTAGTTGGCAAGGTCACACTTGGGGGCTGATCCCGAGGAGCTCTAGAACGAGACCTCCTAGGGCCCGGAAGAGCTAGACGATCCGCCTACAGGACACAAAAAGTCAGTATATTGAGCAAACAACTTAAAAACACAACAAATTTCTTACCTCAGAAGTAAGGTCTGGCATCAGGCGATCTAAGCAATAGGCCAGATACATGGCCCTCTGGTCCAAGCCAACGACCTCCAGCACAGTAAACTCCTGCGCCGCCCTACCACGGATCACAACCCCCAGGTCCCGCACACTCAAGCCGCGCAGGTAAAACATGGTCAAAGGAGGATCCTCCGGAACCAGGTGGGTACCCAAGGAGGGATAGACCAACCGAGTCAAGTGATCTCCCAGATACCATACAAAGCCGAATGGCCCCTCGAAGACCACTCGTAAAGAAGATACCCTGAAAGACTCTAGGGTAATATGGGGAAGAACCACAGGGATCTCATCAAAGGCGGACCACGATACCTGTAGATTACCAAGTCAAAATTCATTGACACAAAATGAATGAGAAAAACACACAAGTCGACAAACAACACACCGTGGACACAGCCTGGCTCTCGAAGGTAGCCCGGAATGGGACGTGGGACGCCCCTAGGGTCGGTTATTGGCTCCCTGATAGGCTTGTAAGGGCGGTTTGACGCGATGCCAATGTTTTGGCCCAAAAACGGGCGACATGGGTGACATCTGAGTTCGGGAATCAAGGTGACCCTCCCGGGGCACCGGGGGTCCTCTAGGGCCATAATAGAGTCCTCGAAAAAATTTCAGGCGAAAACGGCAACCGGGCCCCGGGAATGCTCTATGGGACGTGTTCTGGGCCATTTTAAGCAAAGCTTTCGACGTTAATATTTTCAGCGCATATCGTACGGGAGACCCCTATGAGATATGGCAGGCCCCTAGGGTCAGTTATTGGGTTCCTGATAGGCTTGTAAGGGCGGTTTTACACGATGCAAATGTTTTGGTCCAAAAATGGGCGACATGGGTGATACCGGAGTTCGGGAATCAAGGTGACCCTCCCGGGGCACGGGGGTCCCCTAGGGCTATAATAGACTCCCCGAAAAAATTTCGGTCGAAAACGGCAACCGGGCCCCGGGAATGCTCTAGGGGACTTGTTTTGGGCCATTTTATGCAAAGTTTTCAACGTTAATATTTTCGGCCCATATCGTACGGGAGACCCCTATGGACATGGGAGGCCCCTAGTGTCGGTTATTGGGACCCTGATAGGCTTGTAAGGGCGGTTTTACGCGATGCCAATGTTTTGGCCCAAAATCGGGTGACATGAGTGATATCTGAGTTTGGGAATCAAGGTGACCGTCCCGGGACACCGGGGGTCCCCTAGAGCCACAATAGTGTCCCCGAAACAATTTCGGGCGAAAACGGCAACCGGGCCTCGGGAATGCTCTAGGGGAGGTGTTCTGGGCCATTTTACGCAATGTTTTCGACGTTAATATTTTTGACCCATATCGTACGGGAGACCCTATGGGACGTGGGAGGCCCCTATGGTCGGTTATTGGGTCCCTGATAGGCTTGTAAGGGCGGTTTTACGCGATGCCAATGTTTTGGCCCAAAAACGAGCGACATGGGTGATATTTGAGTTCGGGAATCAAGGTAACCCTCCCGGGGCACCGGGGGTCCCTTAGGACCATAATAGAGTCCCCGAAAAAATTTCGGTCGAAAACGGCAACTGCGCCCCGGGAATGCTCTAGGGGACTTGTTTTGGGCCATTTTACGCAAAGTTTTCGACGTTAATATTTTCGGCCCATATCGTACGGGAGACCCCTATGGTTATGGGAGGCCCCTAGGGTCGGTTATTGGGACCCTGATATGCTTGTAAGGGCGGTTTTACGCGATACCAATGTTTTGGCCCACAATCGGATGACATGACTTATATCTGAGTTCGGGAATAAAGGTGACCCTCCCGGGACACCGGGGGTCCCCTAGGGCCACAATAGTGTCCCCGAAACAATTTCTGGCGAAAACGGGAACCGGGCCCCCGGAATGCTCTAGGGGACGTGTACTGGCCATTTTACGCAAAGTTTTCGACGTTAATATTTTCGACCCATATCGTACGGGAGACCCTATGGGACGTGGGAGGCCCCTAGGGTCGGTTATTGGGTCCCTGATAGGCTTGTAAGGGCGGTTTTACGCGATGCCAATGTTTTGGCCCAAAAACGGGCGACATGGGTGATATTTGAGTTCGGGAATCAAGGTAACCCTCCCGGGGCACCGGGGGTCCCCTAGGACCATAATAGTGTCCCCGAAAAAATTTTGGGCGAAAACGGCAACCCTGCCCCGGGAATGATATAGGGGAAGTGTTCTGGGACATTGTACGCAATGTTTTTTGACGTTAATATTTTTGGCCCATATCGTACCGGACATCCCTATGGGACATGGGAGGCCCCTAGGATCGGTTATTGGGTCCCTGATAATCTTGTAAGGGCGGTTTTACGCGATGCCAATGTTTTGGCCCAAAAACGGGCGACATGGGTGATATCTGAGTTCGGGAATCAATGTGACCGTCTCTGGACAATGGGGGTCCTCTAGGGCCATAATTAAGTCCCCGAAAAAGTTTCGGTCAAAAACGGCAACTGGGAATGCTCCCGGGGACGTGTTCTGGGCCATTTTACGCAAAGTTTTCGACGTTAATATTTTCGACCCATATCGTACGGGACACCCGTATGGGACATGAGAGGCCCCCAGGGTCGGTTATTTTGTCCCTGATAGGCTTGTATGGGCGGTTTTACGCGATGCCAATGTTTTGGTCCAAAAACGGGCGACATGGGTGATATTTGACTTCGGGAATCAAGGTGACCCTCCCGGGGCACCGAGGGTCCCCTAGGGCCATAATAGAGTCCCCGAGAAAATTTCGGGCGAAAACGGCAACCGGGGCTCGGGAATGCTAGGGGGTCGTGTTTTGGACCATTTTACGCAAAGTTTTCGACGTTAATATTTTTGGGCCATATCGTACGGGAGAACCCTATGGGACGTGGGAGGCCCCTAGGGTCGGTTATTGGGTCCCTGATAGGCTTGTAAAGGCGGTTTTACGCGATGCCAATATTTTGGCCCAAAAACGTGCGACATGGGTGATATCTGAGTTCGGGAATCAAGGTCCCCCTCCCGGGGCACCGGGGGTCTTCGAAAAAATTTCGGGCGAAAACGGCAACCGGGCCCCGGGAATGCTCTAGGGGACGTGTTCTGGGCCATTTTACGCAAAGTTTTCGACGTTATTATTTTCGGCCCATATCGTACGGGCTCCCCTAGGGTCGATTATTGGATCCCTGATAGGCTTGTAAGGGCGGTTTTACACGATGTCAATGTTTTTTTTTGGTGCAAGTCAGAAAATGTATTATTACTAACTGTAATGTAACACGATTACAGTCCCTAGGCAATGTAAATCCAAGGCCACCTACTAGGTAGGGGTTCCTTTTTTCTACATCCCTGTACAACCAAACAAACCTAATGCAATACTAGAGTATCCACATTACATTCAGTGGCTCCTCATTTCTGAGACAAACAAAAGAAAAAACAAACCTGACTTACAGCAAAAACATAAATACATCTAATACAAAATACAGTGAAATAATCTACTACAGATTCCTAATTTAATCCCATCCTTGCTGTTACTCTGCTTCCTTCTGCTGAGGTCTTCTGAAGACTGTTCCTGATACTGTCTGCTGGCCAAATTCTCGAGCTGTGCTGAGCCCCTGCACCTGCAGGCCCCTGCAGGCCCCTGCACCTCTATTTTAAAGTGCAAAACCTGTGAGCTCCTTTCTTGGTTTCTTCCTTTCCTCCATTTCCTGTGGCCCATACACAGATTCCCCCAAGATTCTATTTCCTCAAAATTAATATCTTTAAGGAAAACAAAATCCTTGCATTTTCCACAATACCTAGCCTTATTTAGTTACTAAGAGCTACCAAGCCACAATTGTTTTAAATCCTATCCATGATTATGTCAAGATAGGAGGTTTTCCATGTGGTGGTACCTCATCTATTTTTGTTTCTGGTTCTGCTACATCTTCTCTTACCTTTTGCCCTTCCTGCACTACTTCACTTTGCAGTAAATCAAAAGAGTTCTGTGTCTGGGCCTGTTGCTGCCATTGTCTGTTGTTCACTCTTCCAGCTCTCATCCCTCTCCCTGCATTCCCCATTCTACCTCTTCCTCTTCCTGTAGTCTGCCATTGTTGGGTCCTAGGGTTTGCTTGCTGATTCAGCACAGGCACTGGTTGAATCACAGGTGCTGCAGCAGCAATCTTTTTCCTGCATTCAGGTTCACCATGCCCATGCTATTTACAGTGACTGCATATGACAGGTTTCCAGTCATATTCGACCTCCTGCTCATCAATATTCCCCTTCTCATTCGCGATGTCAATGTTTTTTGGTGCAAGTCAGAAAATGTATTATTGCTCACTGTAATGTAACAAGATTACAGCCCTAAGGCAATGCGAATCCAAGGCTACCTACTAGGAAGGGTTCCTATTTTCCTACATCCCTTTACTACCTTACAACCCTTCAATCTGGTGCAACTCACTACAGACAGTGATTCACCATCTCTGTAAACATAACAAATTACAAAAATCTTTTCTGACTTACAACAAAGTACAAAAACATAATAAACTAGAAATTTCAACTTCTTCTAGCTTTCCAAATCTTCTGTTTTCCTGTTTCATTCATTGCTCTGCTTTTCTCCAGCAACCTGTCACTGGTTGTCTGTTGGCACCTGCTGCCTGGTTCACATCCTAGTTTCTGCAACAAATCTTCCAGAAGCTGATTCATTCCTCCGTTTTTCTTGCTTCAAACCTTCTGATTTCCTGTGCATTCTGCTGGTTCCTGTTGCCTGCTAGAACCTGCTGCCTGGTTCACAGCCTAGGTTCTGCCACCTGCTTCTGTTTCCTTCTTGAATTCTGCTGCTCGGCCTGGCTTCAGCAAACTGCTACTGATTCCCTGCTGAAACCTGCTGCCTGAATTCTGTACAGGTTCTCATGCCTTGCAGAACTTCAGGTTCTCTGCTGAAAACCTGATGTATTCTCTGGTCCTTGCTGGTTAATCTTCCTGTTACTACTGCACTACTAAGTTCTGATTCTGATTGCCAGTTGAATAAAAATGGCAATCTGTCCACACAACACCCTGCAGGTTCCTGCAACTTCATTTTCAAGTGTATTGACACCCAGACCAGCTCTGTTTTGTAGTACATAGTCTTTACTGCAGTTTGTAAAGCCTAGTATTTACAGAACGTGTGTGTAGGGCTCCTTCTTGTCTGTTTCCAAGTTGTAGCACAATGAAGTGCAACAACAGTGAGCTCCTTCCATAGTTTCTTCCTTTCCTCCATTTCCATTATCCCATACACAGATTCCCCACAAGTTCCTTTTTCTTCACAAAATTAATACTTTAATGTAATCTATTGCACTTCTTTTTTTCCCCTTATATTCACTACTTTACAAATCACCATTTGCACAGAAAAAAAAAAACACAACAACATGAAAATAATTTGGTAACCATCTAATCCAGATTCTTCCCAATCTATGATAGTCATGGTTGCTAAATGATTCCCATTCTGGCATGATACTTTTTTTGCATTTTTCCAAGTTTACTAGTCTAATTTTAGTTTTCTAACAAACCTACCAATCCAAAGTTATTCTTTTTGCAGAAAAGACTTACATCTTTCTGTTTATTAGGGCCATTTAGGCCTCTCACATTCCAGATAAGAATCCTATCCACGACTACCCGTCAAGATAGGAGACTCACCATGTGTTGGGGCCATACCAGGTGTCATAACCCCCTGTGCTGCTGGTTCTGCTGTCTCTTCTGACTGTTTTTCCCCCTGTTGCACTTCTTTTTCTTCTTCTTGTAGCACTACAAAAGTATTCTGTGTATGAGGCTGTGGTTGGCCCTGTCTGTAAAAATCTCTTCCTGCTCTTCTGCCCCCCCTACATTGCCTGCTCTTCCTCTCCCTCTTCCTGCATTTTGCCATAGCTGGTTTCTGGGATTTGCTTGAACTGGTGGCCTGTTTTGCACTGTAACAGGTTGTGCCACAGGGGCTGCATTTCCAATCTTTTTCCTGCATTCCTGTTCACCATGTCCATGCTTCTTGCAATGGTTGCAGATGATTGGTTTCCAATCATACTCAACTTCCTGCTCCACAATGTTTCCCCTCTCATTCTTGAAATTTACCTTTTCTGGGTAGACATCTCCAATTTTCACTTCAATTAACACCCGGGCATAATGAATTCCTACCTTAAGTTCAGTATTCCTATCCGCCATCATTGGTCTACCAACAAGGCTTGCAATTTTGCTTAGCCCCGTTGCATTCCAATACTTCACACTTAGACCTGGGAATTTCACCCAAATAGGAACCGAGGTTAATTCCTCATGTTCATAGTCCACATTTTCAGACCATGGTCTCACTATCATAGGTTTGTTGTCAAAATGGTACACCCCTTCCTGAATTACATTATCCCTTTGCTCCATTGAATCAAACCTGACCAGTACCAGGCCATTGTTCATCATGGCAATCTTATTCATCCCTTTTTTAGCCCAAATTCGTCTTAGAAATACGCTAAAAACAGTAATTGGTGGTCTAGCACCCATGACATAGCACACAACAGCTTGGTTCCAAAAATTAATTTCGGATTCAATGTCTTTGTGGTTTATTACCCCGACTGGTTTCCCTTCGTGCATAGCAGGCTCTATAAAATCAAGTTTAAACCCAGCATTTTTTAGCTTAGTTATATCGAATTTTTCCCAAGCAGAGATCTTACCAATTTCTGAATTTCCTTGCAGGATTGGTTGCTCAATCTCTTCCTCTTCATCTTCAGACGACATCTGGGTGTTTGCCCTTTCCTTCATTTTCGATAGCCAGGTGTTTATCTTCTCCCGTGTATCCTCCATTTGCTGGACAGTTTGCGTTTGCATTTCTGGAGTCATAACCTCATGTGCTTCCAATTCATCATTCAGATTACGAACAACTTGATCTAGGTTTTCCCGATTGTTGTTTGAGTTTTCTTTTTGGTTCACGATTTTAGTGGGACATGGTGGTACTGAGGTTACTTCGGTTTCGCGATGCTTTTCTACCCCCCTCTTTGCTTTATCTTTCTTCCCCATCGAGACTCACGGCTTCATCCATGGCGGAGGAGCAGTGTTGAGGAGAGAGAAGAGAGCATTTTAGCAATGCGATGTCAATGTTTTGGCCCAAAAACGGGCGACATGGGTGATATCTGAGTTCTGGTATCAAGGTGACCCTCCCGGGGCACCGGGGGTCCT
>CM076152.1:19272500-19315000 GCA_038025085.1 Tetragonia tetragonoides
CTTTTGTTTTGTTTGATAAGGGTGCAATGCATTCTGTTCTTTCTAAGAGCTTTGCATCTAACATAGGTTTAGAGCCTAGTTCTGTGTATAGTGCGAATATTAGGATGCCAGATGGCACGATTGTAAATTGTAAAGCATTGTATGAAAAGTGTCCGATTAGGATAGCTGGTTCCGATTTGCCTGGGGATTTGATTCAGATGGACTTGAAGGATTTTGACGTGATTTTGGGAATGGATTGGTTAGCCAGGTATAGGGCTAAGTTAGCATTTTACGAACAACGTGTGTCGTTGCGTGCACCGCATGGTAAGAGGATTACCTACAAAGGCGTCGTGGTCAAGCCAAAGTTGAAGGTAGTGGCGACCATGAAAACAAAGGAGTGCACCACTAAAGGTCAAGAAATTTACCTATGTCATGTGGTGGATACAAGCCGGGAAGCTGAAGTTTCGAAACCCATTCCAGTTGTTTCGGAGTACGCTGACGTCTTTCCAAACGAGATTCCCGGAATGCCTCCGCAACACATTATTGACTTTGCGATCGACTTAGCTCCAGGTTCTGCTCCGATCTCGAAAGCTCCGTATTGTATGGCTCCTGCAGAGATGAAAGAACTGAAGACGCAACTAGAGGAACTACTGGATAAGGGATACATACGTCCTAGTGTATTGTCGTGGGTTGCACCTGTTCTGTTCGTACATAAGAAGGATGGTTGTATGAGACTGTGCATAGGCTACCGTGAGCTGAACAAGATTACGATCAAGAATCGTTATCCACTGCCGAGGATTGACGACCTATTCGACCAACTCTGTGGAGCGACTATTTTCTCAAAGATCGACTTACGTTCAGGATACCATCAACTCAGGATTTCCGAGCCTGACATTCCAAAGACCGCGTTTAGGACGAGGTATGGACACTATGAGTTCACAGTTATGCCTTTTGGGTTGACGAACGCAAGTGCGAAATCTATGGATTTGATGAACTGTACATTCCAGCCTTATCTCGATCAGTTCGTAGTTGTCTTTATTGATGATATTTTGGTCTACTCGAAGAACGCTGCTTAGCACGAGCAACATTGGCGTACCGTTTTGCAGATTCTACGACGACATCAACTTTACGCCAAGTTGTCAAAATGCTAGTTTTGGTTAGAAACTGTTTCTTTCTTAGGACACGTGGTATCCAAGAGTGGAGTTGTTGTTGACCCAGAAAAGATTAAAGCTGTTATGGACTGGTCCGCACCGAAGAGCGTGACTGAGGTTAGAAGTTTTCTTGGGTTAGGTGGTTACCATCGTAGGTTTGTGGAAGGATTTTCGAAGATAGCCCAGCCTATGACGAACCTGATGAAGAAGACGACAAAGTTCGTATGGACTGAGATGTTTGAAGCTGCTTTTCAAGAGTTGAAGAAACGTCTTACGAGCGCACCGATTTTGACTTTGCCATCGGGAACTGAAGGGTACGAAGTCTATAGTGACGCGTCTAAGCATGGCTTAGGTTGTGTGTTATTGCAACATGGTAAGGTAGTGGCTTATGCCTCAAGACAACTGAAAAAGCACGAGGATAACTACCCTACTCACGATTTAGAGCTCGCTGCTGTCGTATTTGCCTTGAAGATTTGGAGACATTATCTTTATAGTTCTGCTGTCAAGATGTTTACGCAGAAGGAATTGAATATGCGACAAAGGAGATGGCTAGAGTTGTTGACGGAGTACGACATCGATATTCAGTATCACGAAGGGAAAGCTAACGTGGTAGCTGACGCTTTGAGTAGAAAGACTCGTCATTCGTTGAACACTGTTTTAGTAGTTCTGAAGGAGATCATTCGTGACTTGCAAAGTCTAGACGTGGAGATTGTGCTGAAAGGTGACGTTCAATGTACGTTAGCGCATATGTCAGTACGACCAATCTTGCTCGACGAGATCAAAGATAAACAAAGTGCAGATGAGGATCTTCAACGGATTCTACACCACAAGGACGAGGGTAGATCCGAGGACTTTTTTATTGGTCAAGATGGTGTAATGAGGTTTCGCGATCGTGTCTGTGTGCCGAATGACCCGGAGATCAAGAATCAGATTCTGGGTGAAACTCACAATACACCTTATTCTGTACATCCAGGTGTAGGCAAGCTTTACAAAGATCTTCGCCAAATGTTTTGGTGGAGGGGTAAGAAACAAGATGTCGCTGAGTTCGTTGCTAGGTGTCTAACGTGCCAGAAGGTCAAGATTTAACACAAGAGACCTGGTGGTATGATACAATCGCTTGAAGTTCCTACGTGGAAATAGACTTCAATTTCAATGGATTTTGTCATGGGTTTACCATTGACACAGAGAAGAACAACGCCATTTGGGTTGTTGTAGATCTTTCGACGAAAGTTGCGAGATTCATCCCAATGAATGACACTTGGGAAATGGAGAAGCTAGCGGATGCTTATGTCATGGAAGTCATGAGACTTCATGGTGTTCCAGAAGATATCGTTTCAGATAGAGACTCGAGGTTTCTATCACACTTTTGGCAGAAATTGCAAGAAGCTTTTGGAAGCAAATTGAAGTTCAGTACTGCTTTTCATCCTTCGACTGATGGTCAAACGGAAAGAACGATTCAGACATTGGAGGATATGTTACGAGTGTGTGCTCTCGAGTATCAAGGCTCGTGGGATACACATATTCCGTTGGTCTAGTTTTCTTACAACAACAGTTATCATTCAAGCATTGATCGAGCGTCTTATGAAGCATTGTATTGTAGGAAGTGTAGATTGCCCGTTTGTTGGAACGTTATGAGTGAAACTGCAGTTTTGGGTCATGAAATGATCCAGCAGACCGTCGACGTGGTCAAAGTTATTCAAGCAAAGATGCGTAGTGCTAAAAATCGACAGAAATCGTACGCTGATAGAGGTCGTAGACCTGAAAAGTTTGAGGTAGGAAGCAAGGTACTTTTGCGAGTATCTCCTACCAAAGGTGTCATGCGTTTTGGTCGTAAGGGGAAATTGAGTCCTCGTGACATTGGTCCTTACGAGATCCTGGAAGGATTGGTGAGGTTTCTTATCGACTAGCTTTACCTGTGGAACTTGGAAAAGTCCATAGTGTGTTTCATGTCTCTCAATTGAAGCGATATGTACATGATCCAACTCATGTCGTTCAACCTGAAGCGATCGATCTCGATGAAATTCTAACTTATGAAGAGCGTCCTATCAAGATAGTGGACCGCAAAGAACGTTCAACTCGAACAAAGACTATTCCTATCGTCAAAGTCGTTTGGTCTCGACAAGGTCAAGAGGAAGCAACATGGGAAGCTGAAGCCATGATGCGCGAGAAATATCCAGACCTCTTCCTAGAAGGTACTAGTCCAACTTGAGTTTCGGGACGAAACTCCTTTTGAGGAGGGTAGAATGTCACGCCTCGAAATTTCGTTTTGATTATCGCTTTGCACGAATTGCATGTTCAAGCATTGCATGGTGCATGTTAGCCAACTTAGAATCACGATCGTACTTGCATATGTTAGTGTCCTAGAAATTGTTTTATACCTTCGTATGGCAAAACTTGTTTTGTTTTGGGAAGTGATTGCATCATGTCTCAAGTTTCGGGATGAAACTTCTTTTAAGCAGGGTAGAATGTGATACCCCAATATTTTCTATAATTATTATATTAATTTATACATGATTTATAAATAGTTTCGGAGACTAAATCGTATATTCATTTAAGGATTCAATTTATTCAATTAAAGCCATAATAATATTAATAATTATTATGGGACTTTCATAATTTATATTTATTAATTTTGAGGAGTTTAATTAAAATGTTTTATATATGAATAAGAATTATTCATATAGTTTTAATTAGTTTTAATTGGTTTTAATTAGCTTTTTAATTCAGAAAATTATAAATTAAATTCCTAAACCTAGTAGTCTTTGATTTGGGTTGACTGAGGGCCTATATAAAGAAAAAGGTGAGACAATTAGTCAGTTTTGCAAACTGAGCCAAAACCCTCACACTCTCTTTCTTTCTCTCACCCGTTTTCTCTCTCTCTCCCTCACGGTTTTCTCTCTCTCCTCCACCGAACTCTCTCTCTCCTTCTCAGCCGCTCACCCCACCGGAGGCCTCACCGTCGTCCCCTCTCCCTTGCCGGCGGTAAGCCTTTCCTTCTCTCTCCCTCTTTCCCTCCCGTTTTCCCTCTCTCTTTCCCTTGCTCTGTTTTCGTCCCCCTCCCCTGTTCTGGTCGCAGCGCCGCCGCGAGCCACGACGGCACCACCAGGCCGTGCCTGGGTGGTCGCCAGTGATGGCCCAGGCCACGGCACCGAGCCCCCGGCTCTCTCTCTTACTTTCTCTCTTTCTCTCTTTCGCACTCTCTTTCTCTCTCTCTTAGCGTTTTCTCTCTCCTCTCCTCGGCGGAGCACCGGCGACCACCACCACCGGCCATGATGGCCAGTGGGTGGTGGTGGTGATGTCGGGTGAGGTTATGGGTCTCTTGCATGGGTACCCGTGACCTAGACCTAGTTTGGGAGTTAGGGTTTCGTTTTTATATTTTTCGTAATTATTTAATTGATTTTCAGTATTTGCCATTTAATGTTTTTATTTTTCTGTACTCGTTCGGAACCCGAATTAAGATTTTCAAAAGCCTAGATTGGTTGGAATAAATCAAGGAATTTAATAAAAATATCAGACTGAGATTTCGTTACTGTTTGCATTTTCTTATTCAATAAATACTGATTCGGTAATTGTTTCTAATTAGGACCTAAGGAGCAAGCGTGATTATCGTCGATTGGTTGGAGCATACTTACTGTTGCTAGCGTGTTAGTAGTAAGCTTTCATGCCTACCTACTTCCAAAGCCCCATCAAAACTATTTTGATGTGTTATGTGCTAATTGGGAAATTGTTGTGAATTTAATATGCAAAGCATGATTAAATTGTATCGTCGTTATTATGAGATTTCTTAAGCATGTTTACCGCTGTAAATATGATTTATAATTAGCATGTCGATGTTATCATGTTTCGGGAATTAGTCCATATGATAATTATTGGACAATTGTTGAATGGTGAATTATTAGTAATATTATGTTATTAAATAAGTGCTAATTGGTATGGGTACTATTGAGTGCTAGTGAGTACCTATCTATTATTGATTGAATGTCTTTGGATGATTGTGAATTTTTGGATATCGTATTACCCTGCCGAAGTGCTGCCGAAATTTGGCTAGACATTACTTGTCATCATTATTGAATTATCGTCGTTATTGAATTAAAGCATGTTTAATTCTCATCGTATTTATTGAATTATCATTATCGTCGTTATTTACTATTCATTGTTTAGAGTATGAAATGAATTAGTAAGTCGTGGTCTCGTAGTACCACCTATGTCAACCAATGCAAATTATGTGAATTGAATTAAATGAGAGTAAGACTCCTAATGGATCCTTAGGAGTAGTCGAGCTATCGGCATGGCACCTAATGGTGTAGTTCAAGGGATGAGTGATTCCCAAGTTACTTATGGGCACCTCGCTGTGTGTCTTGGATGGATCATTCCCCATTTATTAAGTCCTCTAGGCTCGTGTAATTGTACTAGAGGTAGTGTGCACACTAGAGTCATTAAGTCCATGACATGATTGTATCTTCGATAAACAGTATGGGTAATCACTGTTTTATAAGCTCTCTTACATCTCTCTAATCAAGACGGATTGTCTATGTCGTATTTCGTATGATCACTATACAAGAATTGTGTATAAGAGAATGTCGTTATGCGTATGCTTGATTATATGCGTATGTGCGTATGCAAATGAATTTCAATGATTCTTCTAAAACCTCAGGTAAGGTTTGCGAAATGTTTTTACTGGGTACGGATGACGTTTATTCAGTTTATCTGATTTTTGTTTCTCTTTTGTTTCTTTTCTTTTCTTCTGTATTTTTGTTTCCGTCACGGAAACCAAAGTGCAGGTTTAGATTGATTGAGGACGTACAGCTTGAAAGGTTAGAGTTGGCGTCAGTTTATAGAACTGTTTCTGTTTGGATTAGATCGTGGGAATTGATTATGGTTTATTTATTTATTGGATTTGGTTTTGCCCTTGAAGGCCAGTTGTAATAAATTTGGGTAATGGTTTTAGCTCACTATATAGACAACTCTGATAATAACTGCTTAGATTTATTAAGTTCCTTAGAAGCTCCTTTTGATGCCTAGTCTTTTCTTTCTGCTTAGCATTTACTCCTTAGTGATAAATGTTGCAGTAGCGCCCTTGGGTTTGTGACCGTTCAGTGGTGTCGAGTCGTGGATAGCGACGTCGATAGTTCCCAGGAAATCGTTGTAAATTCGGGGGTGTTACAGCTCTTCCTATCATTGTGAAGCAGAATTCACCAACTGTTGGATTGTTCACCCACCAATAGGGAACGTGAGCTGGGTTTAGACCGTCGTGAGACAGGTTAATTTTACCCTACTGATGACAATGTCACGATGGTAATTGAACCTAGTACGAGAGGAACCATTGATTCACACAATTGGTCATCACGCTTGGTTGAAAAGCCAGTGGCGCGAAGCTACCGTGTGCTGGATTATGAGTGAACGCCTCTAAGTAAGTGGCAGAGTGGCCTTGTTGCCACGATCCACTAAGATTCAGCCCTAGTTGTTTCGATTCGTCCCTCCCCCCCCCCCCTTCCATTCCCCCCAAATCTCCAATTCTTGCTATGTTGGGTAAAAACGAGGTTTTACAAAGGATGCAAGGGACGCACGGTGCAAAGCATGAATAAGTCCACCGGCCGAGGAAGGAGTCAAGGAAAGATGCTAAGTCATGTGGGTGCTAAATATGAAAACGTCCCAAGTATGAAGAAGATGTCCTAGAGGCGCAAAGTACGAAAACCTTGACCGGTGGCGCTGTAGCACCCTTGTCCCATGACGCTGCAGCACCTTGTCCCATGTCCCATGTCCCATGAGGCAGCACCTTGTCCCATGTCCCATGTCCCATGACGCAGCACCTTGTCCCATGTCCCATGTCCCATGTCCCATGTCCCATGTCCCATGACGCAACACCTTGTCCCATGTCCCATGACGCAGCACCATGACCCATGTCCCATGACACAGCACCTTGTCCCTTGTCCCATGTCCCATGTCCCATGACGCAGCACCTTGTCCCATGTCCCATGACGCAGCACCATGACCCATGGCGTTGCAACACCATGACCCATGCGTTGCAAAACCTTGTCCCATGCGTTGCAGCACCATGACCCATGCGTTGCAGCACGATGCAACACGATGCAGCACCATGACCCATGCGTTGCAGCACGATGCAACACGATGCAGCACCATGACCCATTTGTTGCAGCACGATGCAACACGATGCAGCACCATGACCTATGCGTTGCAGCACGATGCAGCACCAAGACCCATGCGTTGCAGCACGATGCAGCACCATGACCCATGTGTTCATCACGATGCAACACGATGCAGCACCAGGACCCATGCGATGCAACACGATGTAGCACCACGACCCATGCGATGCAACACGATGCAACACCACGACCCATGCGATGCAACACGATGCAGCACCACGACCCATGCGATGCAACACGATGCAGCACCACGACCCATGCGATGCAACACGATGCAGCACCACGACCCATGCGATGCAACACGATGCAGCACCACGACCCATGCGATGCAACACGATGCAGCACCACGACCCATGCGATGCAACACGATGCAGCACCACGACCCATGCGATGCAACACGATGCAGCACCATGACCCTTGTGTAGCAACACGATGCAGCACTATGACCCATGCGATGCAATACGATGCAGCACCATGACCCATGCGTTGCAGCACCATGACCCAACGACGCAGCACCATGACCGGGCCCCGTGAGCACCCATGCCCCGGGAATGCTCTAGGGGACGTGTTTTGGGCCATTTTACGCAAAGTTTTCGACGGTAATATTTTTGGCCCATATCGTATGGGAGACCCTTATGGGACATGGGAGGCCCCTAGGGTCGGTTATTGGGTCCCTGATACGCTTGTAAGGGTAGTTTTACACGATGCCAATGTTTTGGCCCAAAAACGGGCGACGTGGGTGATATCTGAGTTCGGGAATCAAGGCGCCCCTCCCGAGGCACCGGGGGTCCTCAAGGGCCATAATAGAGTCCCCAAAAAAATTTCAGGCGAAAACGGCAACCAGGCCCCGGGAATGCTCAAGGGGACGTGTTCTGAGCCATTTTACGCAAAGTTTTCGACGTTAATATTTTTGGCCCATATCGTACAGAAGACCCCTATGGGACATGGGAGGCCCCTAGGGCCGCTTATTGGGTCCCTGATAGACTTGTAAGGGCGGTTTTACGCGATGCCAATGTTTTGGACCAAAAACGGGCGACATGGGTGATATATGAGTTTGGGAATCAAGGTAACCCTCCCGGGGTACCGAGGTGCCCTAGGGCCATAATAGAGTCCCCGAAAAAATTTCGGGCAAAAACGGCAACCGGGCCCAGGGAATGTTCTAGCGGACGTGTTCTGGGCAATTTTACGAAAAGTTTTCGACGTTAATATTTTCGGCCCATATCGTACGGGAGACCCCTATGGGACATGGGAGGCCCCTAGGGTCGTTTATTGAGTCCCTGATGGGCTTGTAAGGGCGGTTTTACGATGCCAATGTTTTGGCCCAAAAACGGGCGACATGGGTGATATCTGAGTTCGGGGATCAAGGTGCCCCTCCCGGGGCACCGGGTGTCCCCTAGAGCCATAATAGAGTCCCCGAAAAAATTTTGGGCGAAAACGGCAACCGGGCCTCAGGAATGCTCTAGGGGACGTGTTCCGGGCCATTTTACGCAATATTTTCGACGTTAATATTTTCGGCCCATATCGTACGGGAGACCCCTATGGGACATGGGAGGCCCCTAGGGTCGTTTCTTGAGTCCTGACAGGTTTGTAAGCGCGTTTTTACGCGATGCCAGTGTTTGGGCCCAAAAACGGGCGACATGGGTTATATCTGAGTTCGAGAATCAAGGTGCCCCTCCCGGGGCACCGGGGGTCCCCTAGGGCCATAATAGAGTCCCCGAAAAAAATTCGGGCGAAAACGGCAACAGGCCCAGGGAATGCTCCAGGGGACGTGTTCTGGGCCATTTTACGCAAAGTTTCCGACTTTAATATTTTTGGCCCATATTGTACGGGAGACCCCTATGGGACGTGGGAGGCCAGTAGGGTCGGTTATTACGTCCCTGATAGGCTTGTAAGGGCGGTTTAACGCGTTGCCCATTTTTTGGCCCAAAAACGGGCGACATGGGTGATATCTGAGTTTGGGAAACAAGGTGACCCTCCCGGGCCACCAGGGATGCCCTAGGGCCATAATAGAGTCCCCGAAAAAATTTTGGCCGAAAACGGCAACCGGGCCCCAAGAACTCTAGGGGACGTGTTTTGGGCTATTTTACGCAAAGTTTTCGACATTAATATTTTCGACCATATCGTACGGGAGAAACCTATGGGACGTGGGAGCCCCCTAGGGTCGGTTATTGGGTACCTGATAGGCTTGTAAGGGCGATTTTACACGATGCCAATGTTTTTTTTGGTGCAAGTCAGAAATTGTATTATTGCTCTCTGTAATGTAACAAGATTACAGTCCTTAGGCAATGCAGGTCCAAGGCCACCTACTAGGTAGGGTACCTTTTTGCTACATCCCTCTACTACCTTACAACCCTTCAATCATGGTGCAACTCACTACAGGCAGTGGTTCACCCTCTCTGTAAACATTACAAATTGCAAAAATTGTTTCTCACCATCTCTGTAATCATTACAATTTTTAAAAATTATTTCTGACTTACTGCAAAATACAAAAACATGAATATCTAAAAATATTACAACAAAAAACTTCCAGAAGCTGATTCATTCCTCCTTCTTTCTTGCTTCAACTGCCTGCTGTGCCCATCAAGCTGATCTACATCAATCTACTGTCTAGATCCCTGTACAGGTGTTGGAGCCTTGCATATCTTCTGTTTTTCCTGCTAAAACCTCTATTGGAGTCTGATCCTGTCTTTCTGCTGGGTATGCTGGGGTAAACAGATCAGTTAAAATCTCTCTAACCATTTTTTATCCCTGCTGTTGATCTTTCTCAGCCTGCTGCATTGCTGTATTCTGATCCTCACTGTTTGCTGTATCTGCTGCATGGTCTGTGATATAGATAGACTGCTTCCCACAAAGTGCTTGATATTCCTGCCTCTCCAAACCCAGTATACAGCTGCTGCAAGCCCTGCTGCATACACTTCTTTCCTGAAAATTGAACATTTCTGCCTGGTTATCCAGTTCAGCATGCCCTGAATTGTGTTGGCTCTTGGTGTAATCTACAACCAGCATCTCAGCTGATCTAACACACCTGTTGCGACACTGCAGCTGAAGAAAAGGTGATTATGGTCTTCTGGCTTTGCTTTACACAGATTGCAAACAGCATCACCATTCAAAAAACCCAGTTTCAGCAATCTGTCCTTAGTTAGTAGTCTTCCCTGCTGAGCTAGCCATAAGCAGAAACTGTGTCTTGGCATGGTTACCCTTCCCCAAATCAGATTGGCATGTCTATACTTTGGCATAACTCCCATCAGAGTACTGTATCCCCTTGCAGCTGTATAGCATCCATCAGCATCTCCCTTCCAGACCCCTCTAACTGTATAATGCTCCTGGAAATATCTCTTGATTTTGTTGAGTTTATTCCAGTACCAACTGGCACCCCAGACTGGTGCATAGTTCCAGAAGTTGGTACCTTTCAGATATATTCCATTAATCCATTTTACCCACAAGGTATCTTTTTTTGTGGCTAAATCCCAGATATGTTTCCCATTTAGGGCAATATTAAACCATTTGCAGTTTTTTATGTTTATGCCTCCATTTTTCCTAGGTTTGCAAACCATATCCCAAGCCACCAGACTGGTTTTCTGCTTCTGATCAGTGGACCCCCATAAGAAATCTCTGCATTTTTGTTCTACCCTTTTAAGTACCCCTGCAGGCAGTATAAATATGCTAGCCCAGTACACATGTATAGAAAACAACACAAAATTTATGAGTTGAGCTCTTCCTGCATATGAGAGATTCCTAGAAGTCCAGATCTGCAATTTTCTTGTCATTTTATCAACCAAGCACTCACAGTCAATTTTACTCCATTTTGATGGGGAAAGTGGGACTCCTAAATACTTTATAGGTAGTGTGCCCTCCCTGAACCCAGATATTGCTAACAATTCTTTTTTTCTTTCCTCATTCACACCAGCTATGTATAAGTTGGATTTCTCCTTGTTAGCATACAGGCCAGTAGCTTGTGCAAAGTAGTTAATGCAATTCATCATTATACTTACAGATTCAGGGGATGCTTTGCAGAAACACATCAAGTCATCAGCAAAGCATAAGTGACTCAGTGCAAGTTCCTTGCACATTGGGTGCCAACTGAAGCTTTTTTCCATGCATGCTATTTTCAGATTTCTTGAGAGATATTCCATGACCAGCACAAAAATCAATGGAGATACTGGGTCTCCCTGCCTGATGCCTCGTTTAGCAAGAAAGTAACCATGCTTCCCTCCATTTATGTTGATGCTGAAGCTTGCAGTTTGTATACATTCAAGAATCCAGCCCATGAACTTGACTGGGAACCCATACCCTTGCAGCATCTCTTTGACAAATCTCCAATGGATTGTGTCATATGCTTTCCTAAGGTCTATCTTCATCAAGCATCTAGGTGAGGATTGCTTCCTGTTGTAGTGCTTGATTAGGTCCTGGCATATCATGATGTTGTGTACAATTGACCTCTGTGCCACAAAAGCACCCTGGTTTACAGAGATGAGATCAGGTAGCACTTTTGCCAATCTCCCACAGAGGATCTTGGAGATGCATTTGTATATGCTGTTGCAGCATGCTATAGGTCTGAAATCAGAAGCCTTTTCTAGGTTTTCTATCTTCTGCACAAGACAAAGGTTAGTTGCATTTACTTTTTTAAGCATTTTAGAGGACTCAAAAAAGCCTATAATTGCATTGGTCACTTCTTCCCCCACAATGCTCCATGTTTCTTTGAAAAAACCTGAGCCAAAGCCATCAGGGCCTGGGCTTTTATTGCTGTCAATGTCAAACATAGCTCTCTGTACTTCTTCAGCAGTCACAGGTGCAATGATGGTCATTTGTTGTTGCATATTAAGTTTATTTCCTGCTAAAAAGAAGCTTTCCTCTGCTGTAGTATCTCTAGAGCCTGATACCCCCAACATACTCCTGTAAAACCCCACAAATTCTTCAATAATCAGGTCACGATGCCAATGTTTTGGCCCAAAAATGGGCGACATGGGTGATATCGGAGTTCAGGTCTCAAGGTGACCCTCCAGGGGCACCGGGGGTCCCTTAGGGCCATAATAGAGTCCCCAAAAAAATTTCGGGCGAAAACAGCAACCGGGCCCAGGGAATGCTCTAGGGGACGTGTTCTGGGCCATTTTACGCAATGTTTTCAACGTTAATATTTTTGGCCCATATCTTACGGGAGACCCCTATGGGACATGAGAGGCACCTAGGGTCGGTTATTGGGTCCCTGATAGGCTTATAAGGGCGGTTTTACGCGATGCCAATGTTTTGGCCCAAAAACGGGCGACATGGGTGATATCTTATTTCGGGAATCAAGGTGTCCCTCCCGGGGCACCGGGGGTCCCCTAGGGCCATAATAGAGCCTCGAAAAAATTTCGGGCGAAAACGACAACCTGGCCCCGGGAATGCTATAGATGACGTGTTTTGGGCCCCCGGACGCAATGTTTTCGACGTTAATTTTTTCGCCCCATATCGTACGGGGGGCCCATAAGGGATGTGGGAGGCCCCCAGGATCGGTTACTGGGTCCTTGATAGGCTTGTAAGGGCGATTTTACGCGATGCTAATTTTTTGGCCCAAAAAGGGCGACATGGGTGATATCGGAGTTCGGGGATAAGGATGACCCTCCCGTAGCGCCTAGGGTCCCCTAGGGTCATGATAGACCCCTAGGAGATGTTTGGGCAAAAATGACAACCGGGCCCCGTGAAGCGGAAAATCAAAGGATATAATCCACGTTTTTTTGGCTTCCGAGATGCTCCGGACCGTAGGTGTATATTTTCACACCATATCGCACGGGACATCCCTAAGGGATATGGGAAGCCCCCAGGATTGGTTATTTGGTCCATGATAGGCTTGTAATTGCGTTTTTACGGGATGCCAATATAAGGGCCGGAACACGAAAAGCATGGCAGAGGGCCGGAATTTCCTACCCCCCAAGAGTGAGGAGTGAAGTATCAAAATTATTTCTAATAATAAATTGAGGTTTCAAAAATATTTCCCAATTTTTTTGTAATTTTTCTGATATTATTTCCATTTATTTCAAATTTTTCATCCTATTTTTAATTAAAAATTAAATTAAATAGCTACCTTGTGTGAAAAATTAAAAAAAAAAAAAAAGTTTTGTCGTAACTAAATGTTATACTTGAAATGTTAGAGGTGGAACTTTTGGAAAATAATTATCCAAACTCTCAAAAACCCCAGTATGAAATTATGCACTCTTAATGTCTACTCCTGTCAGAACCACTAAACCTTATAAGACTCTTTAGGGGGTAGTTGCTTGAGAGAGTGCTTGTGGGCGAACGAAGGCAAGCGACGCGACATGAAGCACCTACCAGGCGCCAAGTAGTGTCAAGTCGTGCGCTATCATAGCCGGACACCCACGACACCTCGGATCAAGCACCGGCCCCCTATGTCGGAGACGGAGGCAGTGTCGGAGACGGACGCGACGTGACGCCGCATGAAGCGCCTACTAGGCGCCGAGTTGTGTCATGTCGGATCCACTGGGGCGCTGTCGAGGTCGACGATGGCTTACGGTTACGATGTGGGTATAAATGTTGGACGGATGTGATCTCCTTCGGGATCGAGCTATCCAGACGACGTCAGATAGATGTGATCTCCTTCGGGATGAGCCAGTGAGCCAACGTTGGATGGATGTGATCTCCTTCGGGATGAGCTATCTAGCCGGCTTGTGGGTATAAATGTCGGACTGATGTGATCTCCTTTGGGATCGAGCCATCCAGACGACGTCGGATTGATGTGATCTCCTTCGGGATGAGCCAGCGAGCCGACGTCGAATGGACGTGATCTCCTTTGGGATGAGCTATCTAGCCGGCTTGTGGGTATAAATTGCGGATTGATGTGATCTCCTTCGGGATTGAGCCATCCAGACGACGTCGGATAGGTGTGATCTCCTTCGAGATGAGCCAGCGAGCCGACGTCGGATGGATGTGATTTCCTTCGGGAAGAGCTATCTAGACGGCTTGTGGGTATAAACGTCGGATGGATGTGATCTCCTTCGGGATGAGCCGTCTAGCCAACGAGTGGGTATAAACTATAAACATCGTATGGATGTGATCTCCTTCGGGATGAGCTGTCTAGCCGGCGAGTGGGTATCGAACGTCCCTTCATCGAGATTTTCACGCCGAGCGTTGTGCTCAATGGGGTCTCCCTCGGACATCCATGGGGCTACTATGTAGTTTCGTGGATACGTCGAGGTTGATTTTGGCGCAGTAATTGTGAAGGCATGTGAGTGGCACTCGGCCATTTGGGTTTGCGGGGCTCCTGCTCGTGCAGTCAACCGCACACCCACAGTCCTTTTCATCAATTGCTCCAAGAGCGAATTGCCTTCAACGAAGCATGGTTTCCTGTATTTGATGCCTACGGATGGCAATTGTGACCCTTGTTGCATGACACCGGACAAGCTTAGGCGCATACGCGTCATGACCGAGCAAACGATGGACACCGTGACCGGACGAGCATGAGCGTAAGCGATTGCGCGAGGGTCACCGGTGATGACCGATGATAACCGATGAAAATGTTAAGGACAGGAACCTTGACATGGTCAGGCCTTGACAGAGCCCTGACCGAGGCAAGTAGGCGCTGGACAAGCGTCAGCTAGACGCTTGACAGGCGCTGATGCGTCAGCGACTAGGTGAACCATGTCTTGTGAAATTATGATGGGACAAAGTATCACTTTGCCCGGACACCAAGAAGTCCCTAAGTACTTGAAGGTATAAGGAAGCCTATGGTAGCCTTGGTTGGTCCAACAACACATACTTGTGGCCTAAGACACGAGTATGAAAGTTACACACTTGGCATGTTCACTCCTGTCAGTTCCAGTAAACCTTATAAGCCTCTTTAGGGGGTACTTGCTCCGTGAAGGATGCAAGCAAGGACATCCCCTAGGGAGCCTTATAGGCGCGACATCAATCGTGGCTCCCAATTGTGATGCGATCACGACGAGCTTGATGAGTGGACGACGGGAACGTCCTAGGAAGCTTAGGATCCGTGAGCTAAGCGAGTGAAGCTGTGTGGGTTGCTCGTGTAGCCAGGTGATCATGAGTGTCCCATTATCCCCACGTCCCTAGAAAGGCGGAATTAGGGGGCGGGTACGTGGAGTGATGGTGGTGCCTAGGAGGCGCCTATCCGAGCGGTTATCCTACGGCTGAGTGGGCTAGACGTGACATGGCTAGTGGGTGAAAGACACTAGCATGCCTGTTACCCACGTCCCTAAAATGTAGGAAGTGGAGTTGACTCAAGTTGACCCACGACCTTGGCAGTTGACAAGGGAGTGACCCACGATTTGAGGCACTCTCCTTACAAAGGTGGCGGTTACCCATGTCTTCGGATAAGGGCGATGCCACATTTCCCTTCACGGTTATTATAAGAGATCATGGGTTGACTAAAGTCAAGCCATGACTCATAGTGGGCGGTTACCCACGACATGGCATGGAGTCAGAAGGAGTGGCTTGACCACGTCCTCAACTGACACGGCGGTTGCGAGCGGTTAACACAATCATGGGCGCTGACATGTCCCATGACCGAGAGTAGTTACCAACAGTAACATAGTGGTTGTAGTGCTCCCTAGAATGTAGGGACACGTCCACAAGCAGTTGGCTGACCAGGCCACGCCAACGGCTAGTTGGGGTCCAGTCAGCCACGACCGAGTATTCAGCGCCTAGTAAGCGCCTGATTAGGAATGACCCGTCGGTTGCAAACGTGGACAACTACCCCCTTGGCCACGCCTTGGCAGTTACCCACGTTGACCCTCACCCCCGAAAATAGTGCCATGATCCTTTGGCTTAGATGGAACCTCTATAAATAGAGGGCATTGCTTGGCTGTGAACAGGAATCACATTGCGAGACACTCGTGAACAGGAATCACACGAACAGAAGTGTCATCGATTCAAAGGCGCTCAGTAAGCACACTTAAGCTTCGAGTGACTACCCTTTGAAGAGAAAAGCCCCGACGTCTGAGAGAAAGCCATAGCCAACCTCCATCAGCCCGTGTGAGCACACGTCCCCCGTCCTATCTCTCTCCCCCACCTTCCAAAGTGTTACTGAGTTGGCTGGTCTAGTTTAGCTAGACGCCATCACAAGGGAAATCTACGTCTTGAACCTAGGCGAAAAATTTGCCCCTGTGACAGTTGGTCCGACCTACAGGGAGTGTTAGTGATAAAGAACGGGAGTTCATCATTTGCTGCCGGTTTTCGTGATTAAGTTGGTGACTAACCAGCAAAGAGTGTGAAGAGTGGTGTTGAGTGTTAGTGAGCGGCAGTTGGTCCGACCTCGTTAAAGGATTCAGAAGAGGATGACAAGATCACCGAGGAGGAAAGGCAAGGGTGTTGCTTCCCCAAAAGCACCCAAGCCGAGACGTATGACCAGATCGGAATATGCGGCAAAATTTCTGACCCCTATCAGAAACAATGAGATTGAGGCAATGCGCCTCAAGATGGAATAATGGACTCGAGAAATTGAGGAACTTCACCTCAAGATCTTGACTCCGCCCCCTTCAACAAGTCAGCAGATCCCACAAGAAGTCGTGTTGGCCTTGGAAGCCCAAGCCAAGGCAACACTAGAAAAGGAGGCAACACTAAAGGAGCATGCCGACGTGGAGACGCTGGTAATGGAGTACGTGTGTGCTTTGGGCGAGGAGATCCTTAGTGCTAAGGATCCGACTCAAGCCGTGTTGCGGCTTGATCACCTAGTGGAGGCAACACCTTGGGTTGGGAGGTAGTGATCCCAACGATGCTGTTGACGGTGGAAACTCGATCCAGCCGTAGACCCCAAGGCGGATGCCAAGCTCGCTGCAGCGGTTGCTAGCCTTGAGGAGGCTCCACTAAGGCAGGCTAAGACTAACGCCTTGCCACCGATGTTCCAAGCGTTGGAATCAACGCGCTCCCCCTACCTGTCATTTTACATCGATGGTGACACGATGTACGATGGCGCTGGCTGGACAGATGGAATGATGTCGGTTGAGGAAGCGTACCAGAAGATGGTGGAACACGAGGGAGCGGAAAAAGAGGCCCCTGTCCAGGTAAGTGCTCCAGTTGAACGCGAGGTGATCGTGATCCCCTCGGATACTGAAGAGGACGAGCCCGTTGAAGACGGTTATGAGGGTGAACATGATGAGAGTGACTCCGAAGGTGAACTCGACTCGACGTTGTCTTCCCCAGGGTCGCCCCAGTATACCCCAGCGGCGGAGCAAGGTCCCTACTGGTTCGGTGCTTTCAGCCCGGACGCTTAGGTGGACAGCGAGGCACGCACGACGCAAGAGTGATGGTTTGGGTTTGTGTTTTACGTTACTTTATTTAAAGTCTCGTATTTAAATTTAGAGATGGTTGTTTTCTAAGTTTGTGTTGTTTTTCCCTTGTTCATTCCGTAAGTACGCAATGTTTACATTAATGAGAAGTTATTTTTCTGTTTCCATGGCAAAGTAAATTGTCATGTTTGTATGTTAGAAACAGTATCGAAAGCATAACGCTTGTCCTAGTACGTTTTTAGTGGATGATAACGTAAGCGTTGCCAAGCACCTCGGGTTGAGGTAGACAGTAACGTTGCCTAAAGGTTGGAGAGGTCAAAGTGACGCTTGTGCAACAAGTTGTGAGTCACTAGACCTCGCCTTAAGGGCCAAAAGGATACTGTTTCACGAAAAAGCAACCCACGGGTGGGCGAGATAAACTGAACAAAATGTCACGGGTAACCCAACGGAATTGGTTAAATGGAAACTAAGTTGAAAGACACTTAAAAAGAAAATAACGTTGGGAAAAATAAAAAGGCATAGGCGCATGTGAGGCCGCGGAGGCAGCAACCGTAAGGGTTGGTCCGACGTAAGTTGGTCCGACGCAAGTTGCTTAACGCTCACAGTTGTGTAGAAAGCCTACGGAAGCCTTAAGGAGAAAGGGTAGAGGTGGTGACCTACGACTCGAGGAAGCGGCTACGTGCTCCCCTAGATGACTAGGAAGAGCCCATTGTCTATCTTCTCCCGACCTGTCCTGTATCCCTTGGACGAAGTCGAAAGCTTGGGAATGTTCAGGGTGTCTGTGACACTGAACTAAAGTTGGAATATATGAGATATCCGTGTCTTTACCCAAAAGAGATGAATTTCTTGGTGAAATCAGAAGTCTAAAACTTGTTGTGTTTAGACGGAGTTCTGAACTTGTTGAGTTCAAGGGTGTAAGTATACTACACTACTCCCGAAATTATTAAAGAGGGAAAGAACCTTGCGGAAAGGTTATCTTTGCGAAAGAAAATGTGAATCAATTTGGTTGAGACGTCAACTTAAACTATATTCTCAGTGGAGAAAAGGGTAAGGCTAAGTACTTTGTTTGAGAAACAAAGGCAAAATGCGAGAGGTTTAGCAAAATGACTCTCCAATTTGCGAAGCGTTGTGTTACGGATCGCTGATTTCTATGGAAGAAATTTAACGAATCCACGAAATTAACCAATGATTAACCAGAAATGATAAGGCGTGAGTCCCTTAATCATATTGTGTGGGTTGAATCGATTTTATTGAGTAAAGTGGTGATATTTACTCATGTGACGCTTAATTGTGTAGCAAGGAACCGAAATCCTTCTACCATGTCCCAAATCGATTAAACAAAAATTTATTCCAAAGTGGTTAAGTCCTTTGATAAATTTTCCAAGTTTTAGATGGTAATCTAAGGCTTAAATATCCAAGATGGCAATTGAATATCTTGTGGGAATTAACGGAAAAGTTTAGAACGGAAAGATCGTGAGACGATCATATATATGGCAAATCCGTATCCATACATGAGGCATTGAATGGATTATATGTTTCTTTAGTTCCTTGTAAAGTTGCAAGGATCTTAAAATAATTTTCGGTTAAATGTGTCCCTTGACGGAAATGATTGTTCTTCGGTAAAGTTGGTCCGGCGGAAATTTACGAACACCTACAAAGAGGAACCTCTTACGAGGACGTAAGACTCTTTAGGTGGGGGTGGTTTGTTAGACCCCTTGTTGCGTGACACCGGACAAGCTTAGGCGCATACGCGTCATGACCGAGCAAACGATGGACACCGTGACCGGAAGAGCATGAGCGTAAGCGAACCTTGACATGGTCAGGCCTTGACAGAGCCATGACCGAGGCAAGTAGGCGTTGTGCCTTAGCACAGTGCCCAGCGACATAGGCGGTGGACAAGCGTCAGCTAGACGCTTGACAGGCGCTGATGCGTCAGCGACTAGGTGAACCATGTCTTGTGAAATTATGATGCGACAAAGTATCACTTTGCCCGGACACCAAGAAGTCCCTAAGTACTTGAAGGTATAAGGAAGCATATGATAGCCTTGGTTGGTCCAACAACACATACTTGTGGCCTAAGACACGAGTATGAAAGTTACGCACTTGGCATGTTCACTCCTGTCAGTTCCAGTAAACCTTATAAGCCTCTTTAGGGGGTACTTGCTCCGTGAAGGATGCAAGCAAGGACATCCCCTAGGGAGCCTTATAGGCGCGACATCAGTCGTGGCTCCCAGTTGTGATGCGATCACGACGAGCTTGATGCGTGGATGACGGGAACGTCCTAGGAAGCTTAGGCTCCGTGAGCTAAGCGAGTGAAGCTGTGTGGGTTGCTCATGTAGCCAGGTGATCATGAGTGTCCCATGATCCCCACGTCCCTAGAAAGGCGGAATTAGTGGGCGGGAACGTGGAGTGATGGTGGTGCCTAGGAGGCGCCTATCCGAGCGGTTATCCTACGGCTCAGTGGGCTAGACGTGACATGGCTAGTGGGTGAAAGACACTAGCATGGCTGTTACCCACGTCCCTAAAATATAGGAAGTGGAGTTGACTCAAGTTGACCCACGACCTTGGCAGTTGGCAAGGGAGTGACCCACGATATGAGGCACTCTCCCTAAAAAGGTGGCTGTTACCCATGTCTTCGGATAAAGGCGATGCCACATGTCCCTTGACGGTTATTATAAGAGATCATGGGTTGACTAAAGTCAAGCCATGACTCATAGTGGGCGGTTACCCACGACATGGCATGGAGTCAGGAGGAGTGTCTTGACCACGTCCTCAACTGACACGGCGGTTGCGAGCGGTTAACACAATCATGGGCGCTGACATGTCCCATGACCGAGAGCAGTTACCAATGGTAATATAGTGGATGTAGTGCTCCCTAGAATGTAGGGACACATCCACAAGCAGTTGGCTGACCAGGCCACGCCAACGTCTAGTTAGTGTCCAGTCAGCCACGACCGAGTATTCAGCGCCCAGTAGGCGCCTGATCAGGAATGACCCGTCGGTTGCAAACGTGGACAACTACCCCCTTGGCCACGCCTTGGCAGTTACCCACGTTGACCCTCACCCCCGAAAATAGTGCCATGATCCTTTGGCTTAGATGGAGCCTCTATAAATAGAGGGCATTGCTTGGCTGTGAACAGGAATCACACGAACAGAAGTGTCATCGATTCAAAGGCGCTCAGTAAGCACACTTAAGCTTCGAGTGACTACCCTTTGAAGAGAAAAGCCCCGACGTCCGAGAGAAACCCATAGCCAACCTCCATCAGCCCGTGTAAGGGCATTTTTACGCGATGCCAATTTTTTGGCCCAAAAACAGGCGACATGGGTGATATCTGAGTTCGGGAATCAATGTGACCCTCCCGGGGCACCGGGGTCCCCTAGGGACATAATAGAGTCCCCGAAAAAATTTCGGGCGAAAACGGCAACTGGGCCCCAGGAATGCTCTAGGGGACGTGTTCTGGGCCATTTCACGCAAAGTATTCGACGTTAATATTTTCAGTCCATATCGTACAGGAGACCCCTATGGCACATGGGAGGCCCCTAGGGAAGGTTATTGGGTCCCAGATAGGCTTGTAAAGGCGGTTTTACGGGATGCCAATGTTTTGGCTCAAAAACGGTCGACATGGGTGATATCTGAGTTCGGGAATCAAGGTGACCCTCCTGGGGCACCGGGGGTCCCCTAGGGCCATAATAGAGTCCCCGAAAAAATTTCGGGCGAAAACGGCAATCGGGCCCTGGGAATGCTCTAGGGGACGTGTTCTGGGCCATTTTACGCAAAGTTTTCGACGTTAATATATTCGGCCCATATCGTACGGGAGACCCCTATGGGACATGGGAGGCCCCTAGAGTGGGTTATTGGTTCCGTGATAGGCTTGTAAGGGCGGTTTTACGTGATGCCAATGTTTTGGCCCAAAAACGGGCGACATGGGTGATATATGAGTTCGAGAATCAATGTGACCCTCCCGGGGCACCGGGGGTCCCCGAGGGCCATAATTAATAAATTCCCCGAAAAAATTAGGGGCGAAAACGGCAACCGGGCCTTGGGAATGCTCCAGGGGACGTGTTCTGGGCCATTTTACGCAAATTTTTCGACGTGAATATTTTCGTCCCACATCGTACGGGAGACTCCTATGAGTTGTGGGAGGCCCCTAGGGTCGGTTATTGGGTTCCTAATAGGCTTGTAAGGGCGGTTTTACGCGATGCCAATATTTTAGCCCAAAATCGGGCGAAATGGGTGATATCGGAGTTCGGGAATCAAGGTGCCCTCCCGGGGCACCGAGGGTCCCCTAGGGCCATAATAGAATCCCCGAAAAAATGTCGGGCAAAAAGGGCAACCGGGCGCCGGGAATGCTCTAGGGGACTTGTTCTGCGCCATTTTACGCAAAGTTTTCGACGTTAATATTTTCGGCCCATATCGTACGGGAGACCCTTATGGGACATGGGAGGCCCCTAGGGTCGATTATTGGGTCCCTAATAGGCTTGTAAGGGCGGTTTTACGCGATGCCAATGTTTTGGGCCAAAAACGGGCGAGATGGGTGATGTCTGAGTTCGGGAATCAAGGTGCCCCTCCCGGGGCACCGGGGTTCCCATAGGGCAATAAAAGAGTCCCCGAAAATATTTCGGGCGAAAACAGCATTCGGGCCCCGGGAATGCTCTAGGGGACGTGTTCTGGGACATTTTACGCAAAGTTTTCGACGTTAATATTTTCGGCCCATATCGTACAGGAGACTCCTATGGGCCGTGGGAGGCCCCTAGGGTCGGTGATTGGGTCCCTAATAGGCTTGTAAGGGCGGTTTTACACGATGCCAATGTTTTGGCCCAAAAACGGGCGACATGGGTGATATATTAGTTCGGGAATCAAGGTGACTCTCCCGGGGCACCTAGGGTCCCCTAGGGCAATAATAGAGTCCCCGAAAAATTTCAGGCGAAAAAGGCAACAAGCCCCGGGAATGCTCTAAGGGACGTGTTCAGGGCCATTTTACGCAATGTTTTCGACGTTAATATTTTCGGCCCATATCGTACGGGACACCCCTATGAGACGTGGGAGGCCCCTAGGGTCAGTTATTGGGTTCCTAATAGGCTTGTAAGGGTGGTTTTACGCGATGCCAATATTTTGGCCCAAAAACGGGCGAAATGGGTGATATCGGAGTTCGGAAATCAAGGTGCCCTTCCGGGGCACCGAGGATCCCCTAGGGCCATAATAGAGTCCCCGAAAAAATGTCGGGCAAAAACGGCAACCGGGCGCCGGGAATGCTCTAGGGGACTTGCTCTGGGCCATTTTACGCAAAGTTTTCGATGTTAATATTTTCGACCCATATCGTACGGGAGACCCCTATGGGACATGGGAGGCCCCTAGGGTCGGCTATTAGGTCCCTGATAGGCTTGTAAGGGCGGTTTTACGTGATGCCAATGTTTTGGCCCAAAAACGGGCGACATGGGTGATATCTGAGTTCGAGAATCAATGTGCCCCTCCCGGGGCACCGGGGGTCCCCTAGGTCCATAATTAATAAATTCCCCGAAAAACTTTGGGGCGAAAACGGCAACCGGGCCTTGGGAATGCTCCAGGGGACGTGTTCTAGGCCATTTTACGCAAATTTTTCGACGTGAATATTTTCGGCCCACATCGTACGGGAGACTCCGATGAGACGTGGGAGGCCCCTAGGGTCGGTTATTGGGTTCCTAATAGGCTTGTAAGGGCGGTTTTACACGATGCCAATATTTTAGCCCAAAAACGGGCGAAATGGGTGATATCGAAGTTCGGGAATCAAGGTGCCCTCCCGGGGCACCGAGGGTCCCCTAGGGCCATAATAGAGTCCCCGAAAAAATGTCGGGCAAAAAGGGCAACCGGGCGCCGGGAATGCTCTAGGGGACTTGTTGTGGGCCATTTTACGCAAAGTTTTCGACGTTAATATTTTCGGCCCATATCGTACGGGAGACCCTTATGGGACATGGGAGGCCCCTAGGATCGGTTATTGGGTCCCTGATAGGCTTGTAAGGGCGGTTTTACGCGATGCCAATGTTTTGGGCCAAAAACGGGCGAGATGGGTGATATCTGAGTTCGGGAATCAAGGTGCCCCTCCAGGGGCACCGGGGTTCCCATAGGGCAACAAAAGAGTCCCCGAAAATATTTCGGGCGAAAACGGCATTCGGGCCCCGGGTATGCTCTAGGGGACGTGTTTTGGGACATTTTACACAAAGTTTTCGACGTTAATATTTTCGGCCCATATCGTACAGGAGACTCCTATGGGACGTGGGAGGCCCCTAGGGTCGGTGATTGGGTCCCTAATAGGCTTGTAAGGGCGGTTTTACATTGGCCCAAAAACGTGCGACATGGGTGAGATCTTCGTTCGGGAATCAAGGTGCCCCTCACGGGCACCGAGGTTCCCCTAGGGCCATAATAGAGTCCCCGAAAAAATTTCGAGCGAAAACGGCAACCGGGCCCCGGGAATGCTCTAGGGGACGTGTTCTGGGCCATTTTACGCAAAGTTTTTGACGTTAATATTTTTGGCCCATATCGGACGGGAGACACCTATGGGACGTGGGAGGCCCCTAGGGTCGGTGACTGGGTCCCTGATAGGCTTGTAAGGGCGATTTTACATGATGCCAATGTTTTTTTTTTTTTTTTTTTGGTGTAAGTCAGAAATTGTATTATTGCTAACTATAACGTAACATGATTACAGTCCATAGGCAATGTAAAATCATTGCCACCTACTAGGTAGGGTTCCTTTTTTCTACATCCCTTTTACTACCGTACAAACCTACAATAGACCTGGAGCAACTCACTACAAGCAGTGGTTCCCCATATCAGAAACACAACAAAATAAACCAAATTATTCCTGACTTACAACAAAATACATAACATAGTAAATTAAAATATTACAGATTCTCTAGCCTTGCTGAGTTCCTGGATTCTGTTTCTTCCAATTTCTGCCTATCTGCTGACATCTGACTCTGATTTTCCTGGTGAAACTGCTGCATGAATTTCTGCACTGATTCTGTAGCCTTGCTGATCTGCTTGATTCTACTACTTCCTCTTTCTGTTTTACTTCTGCCACTTGATTCTGGATTACCTTTTGTAACATTGCTGCATGAATTTCTGCATCTACAACACACAAATGGATTTTACAGATTTCTGATCCATCTTTTATCCTTGCTGTTTAGCTTCCTGTTGCTACTGCACTGTTGAATTCTGATTCTGATTGTCATCTGAATCTGCTGAATAACCTGTGACATTGGCATTCTGCTCCTCTCAAAGCACATCAAGTTGCTGCTTCTCCATACCCAGTACACAGCTGCTGCAATCCCTGCTGCATACACTTCTTTCCTGAATCTCGAGCATTTCTGTCTACTAACCCAGTTGAGCATTCCCTGGGTTGTGTTTGCTCTTGCAGATATTTGCAGCCAAGTCTTTAGCTGGTTCAGTGCCTCTGTTGAAACATTACAGCTGAAAAACAAATGGTTATGATTTTCTGTTTCCATTTTGCATAAGTAGCAGATGGTGTCACCATTTAGGAATCCCATTTTCTGCAGCCTATCCTTGGTCAGCAGTCTACCTATTTGTGCCAACCATAAAACGAAGCTTTGCCTAGGTACAGTAATCTTCCCCCAAATCAGGTCAGCATGTTTGGATCTTGGCAAATTCCCCATCAATACCTTGTATCCACTAGCAACAGAGTAAATTCCATTTTGAGTATCCTTCCACACTCCTCTGGTTGTATAATGGCTCTGGAAGTGGCTTTTCATCTTGTTGAGCTTTGTCCAGTACCAACTAGCTCCCCACACAGGAGCATAGTTCCAAAAATTGTTTCCTTTCAAATACATTCCATTAATCCATTTAACCCACAGTGTGTCTTTTTTTGTGGCTAAATCCCATATATGCTTCCCATTTAGGGCTATATTAAACCATTTGCAATGTTTAATATTTATGCCACCATTTCTTCTTGATCTGCAAACTACATCCCAGGCAACCAGGCTTGTTTTGTACTTTTGGTCAGTAGTCCCCCATAAAAAGAATCTGCATTTTTGCTCTATACTTTTCAGTACCCCAGCAGGCATGATAAAAATGCTTGACCAATATACATGTATAGATAATAACACAGAATTGATTAATTGTGCCCTTCCTGCATATGAGAGGTTTCTGGAAGCCCAAATATGTAGTTTTTTTGTCATTTTATCCACCAAGCATTCACAGTCTATTTTACTCCATTTGGATGGGGATAGTGGGACACCCAGGTATTTCATTGGCAGTGCACCCTCCTGAAACCCTGAGAGACACAGCAGCTCATTTTTTTCTTGTTCACTAACACCTGCCACATACATGTTTGATTTTTCCTGGTTTGCAAATAGCCCTGTAGCTTGTGAAAAGTAGTTCAAGTAGTTCATTAAGATACTCACAGAGTCAGAGGCAGCTTTGCAGAAGCACATCAAGTCATCAGCAAAGCAGAGGTGACTCAGTGCAAGCTCTTTGCACATGGGGTGCCAGTGGAAACTATTGTCCATGCAAGCTATCTTTAAGATTCTTGACAAATATTCCATAACCAAGACAAAGATTAATGGAGAGATTGGGTCTCCCTGTCTAATGCCACGCTTTGCAGTGAAGTATCCATGGACTTCCCCATTCAGGTTGATGCTGAAGCTAGCTGTTTGGATACACTCCAGTATCCAACCACTAAACTTCAGTGGGAAGCTATACCCTTGCAGCATTTCCTTGATAAAACCCCAGTGAACTGTGTCATAAGCTTTCCTGAGGTCAATCTTCATCAGGCATCTTGGAGAGGATTGTTTCCTATTATAGTGCTTGATTAGATCCTGACAAATCATGATGTTGTGGACTATTGATCTCTGTGCCACAAAAGTTCCCTGATTCACTGAAATTAGTTCAGGAAGCACTCTTTCCAGTCTCCCACATAGAATCTTGGAGATGCACTTGTAAATGGTGTTGCAGTAAGCTATGGGCCTGTAATCAGAAGCCTTTTCAGGACTTGGTATTTTCTGCACAAGACACAAGTTAGTTGCATTCACCACTTTGAGCATTTTGGAAGACTCAAAAAAAATCAATAATAGCCTCAGTCACTTCCTGTCCCACAATATGCCAGGCTCCTTTGAAGAAACCTGATCCAAAACCATAAGGGCCTGGACTTTTATTACAGTCAATTTCAAACATTGCTCTCTTGAGTTCCTCAGCAGTCACAGGGGCATTCAGGGTCATCTGTTGGTGTATGTCTAATCTGTGTCCTGCTGAAAAAAAAAACTATTTTCTGCTGCAGTGACTCTGGTTCCTGAGACTCCTAGCATTTCTCTGTAGAACCCCACAAATTCCTCCACAATCAAGTTCTGGTCTTCTAAAAGGGTTCCCTCCTGTGTCTTGATGGAGTGCACTCTGTGTTGCTGCCTTCTCTGCTTCATGATTGCATGAAAGAATTGAGTGTTTCCATCCCCTAATTGAACCCATTTTGCCTTGCTCTTTTGTTGTAAGAAGTTCTCAGCTGCCATATTCAGCTCATTGTACCTCTTTCTGGCTTGCACTTCCACCTGCTTTAATGTCTCATTTAGAGGGTCCTGGTTTGCTGCATTCTGAGCTTGATTCATAGTAGTTCTTGCTACCTCAGCTTGAGTTAGAATCCCACTAAATTCCTCTCTATTTAGTTTTTTCAGCAGTAATCTCACTTTTTTCAGTTTCTGATAAACTCTAAACATTTTTGTGCCTTGTGTTCTGATGTTCCAAGCTTGCTGCATCATTGCTTGAAATTCATAGTGGAGGCTCCACATGTTAAAGAATTTAAAGGGGTATTTCTGTTTTTTGTGAGTTCTTTGTGCAGGGTTAAATAGATTGGAGAGTGATCAGACACATCCTCTGGATGGAATTTAAGGTCATACTGATCAAATTCCTGAATCCAAAGACTGTTGGCAAAAACCCAATCAATTTTAGAGTAAACTCTCCCTCCCCTCTCATGCCTGTTGTTCCAAGTGAATTGTCACCCAGACCAGCTCAGTTCTGTCAGTTTACAATCCTCTAAACAGTCTTTAAAGTCTTGTATTTCAGCATATGTGATTGGAGCTCCTCCTTGTCTGTTACCAGATATTAACACATTGTTGAAGTCCCCCCCAATAATCCAGGGTACATCGCAATTCAGTGCATAAACAGAAAGGTCCTGCCACAGTTGCTTCCTTTCCTCCTTTTCATTTAGCCCATACACAAAGCTCACCACAAACTCCTTTTTTTCATAATATTAATTACTTTACAAGTCACCATTTGCACAGATGAAAATATCACAACAACATGAAAATAATTTGGTAACCATCTAATCCAGATTCTGCCCAATCTAAGATTGTTATGGTTGCTATATGATTCCCACACTGGCATGAAATTTTCCTTGCATTTTTCCAAATTAACTAACCTAATTTTAGTTTTTAACAAAAGCACTAAGCCACAATTATTCTTTTTGCAGAAAAGACTTACATCTTTCTGTTTATTAGGGCCATTTAGGCCTCTCACATTCCATATAAGGATCCTATCCATGACTATTAGTCAAGATAGGAGACTTACCATGTGTTGGCACCATACCAGGTAGCAGGTCCTCCTTTGCTGCTGGTTCTGCTGTTTCCCCTTGTGTTTTTTGCCCTTCTTGCCCTTCTTTATCTTGCAGTAAATCAAATGAGTTCTTTGTCCGGGGCTGTTGTTGAATTTGTCTGTAAATCCCTCTCCCTGCTCTCAGGCCCCTCCCTGCATTCCCTGCTCTGCCTCTTCCTCTCCCTGCATTCCGCCATTGCTGGTTTCTAGGGTTTACTTGTGGTGGTGGTCTATTCTGCACAGGCACATATTGCACCATAGGAGCTGCAGCAACAAGCTTCTTCCTGCAATCAGGTTCTCCATGTCCATGCTGTTTACAGTGGTTGCATATTTTCGGTTTCCAGTCATATTCAACCTCCTGCTCAACAATATTCCCCTTCTCATTCTTGAAATTCACTTTATCAGGGTATACGTCTCCAATTTTCACTTCAGTTAGCACTCTGGCATAGTGAATTCCTACCTTGAGTTCAGTGCTCCTATCTGCCATCATTGGTCTACCAACAAGGCTTGCAATTTTGCTTAAACCCATTGCATTCCAATACTTCACATTTAAACCTGGGAATTTCACCCATGTAGGAACCGAGGTTAGTTCCTCATGTGCATAATCCACATTTTCAGACCATGGTCTGACTATCATGGGTTTGTTGTCAAAATGATACACTCCTTCCTGTATTACAGCATCTCTCTGCTCCAATGAATCAAAACGAACCAAAACCAATCCATTTTTCATCATAGCAATTTTGTTCATCCCCTTTTTTGCCCAAATTCTTCTTAGAAATCCACTAAATACAGTAATTGGTGGTCTAGATCCCATGACATAGAAAACTACAGCTTGGTTCCAGTAGTTTATTTTAGATTCAATGTCTCTAAGGTTAATTTCCCCTACTGGTTTCCCTTCATGTATAACAGGCGCAATAAAATCTAGTTTAAAACCAGCATTTTGAAGCTTAGTTATGTCGAATTTTTCCCAAGCAGAGACCTTACCAATATCTGTATTCTCTTGCTAAGTGGTTTGCTCTGCCTCTTCCTCTTCATCCTCTGACGAGAGTTGAGTACTTGCCTTCTCCTTCATTTTCGAGAGCCAAGTGTTGATTTTCTCTCTTGCTAGTTCCAATTGCTGCACTGTTTGAGTTTGCACTTCAGGTTTCATCACCTCAGGCGCCTCCAATTCATCGTTTAAATTGCGCACAACTCGATCTAGGGTTTCTCGATTACTGCTCGAACATTGCGTTTGATTCACCGTTTTAGTAGGACACGGTGGGGCTGAGTTTTCCACATTATCGCCATGCTTTTCTGTCCCTCGTTTTGCCTTGTCTTTCTTCCCCATTCAAACTCACAGCTTCAACAATGGCAGATGCGCGGTGTAGAGGAGAGAGAAGAGAGCATTTTAGAGAGAGAAAAAATCAATGTTAAGGCTCGAAAACGGGCGACATGGATGATATCGGAGTTCGGGGATGTGATGCCAATGTTTTGGTCCAAAAACGGGCGACATGGGTGATATCAGAGTTCGAGAATCAATGTGACCCTCCCGGGGCACCGGGGGTCCCCTAGGGCCATAATAAATTCCCCGAAAAAATTTCCGGCGAAAACGGCAACCGGGCCCTGGGAATGCTCCAGGGGACGTGTTCTAGGCCATTTTACGCAAAGATTTTGACGTTAATATTTTCGGCCCATATCGTACGGGAGACTCCTATGGAATGTGGGAGGCCCCTAAGGTCGTTTATTGGGTCCCTGATAGGCTTGTAAGGGCGGTTTTACACGATACCAATGTTTTGGCCCAAAAACGGGCGACATGGGTGATATCTGAGTTCGGGAATCAATGTGCCCTCCCGGGGCATCGGGGGTCCCCTAGGGCCATAATAGAGTCCCCGAAAAAATTTCAGGTTAAAACGGCAATCGGGCCCCGGGAATGCCCTAGGGGACTTGTTCCGGGCCATTTTACGTAAATTTTTCGACGTTAATATTTTCGGCCCATATCGTACGGGAGATCCTTATGGGACATGGGAGGCCCCTACGGTCCGTTATTGGGTCCCTGATAGGCTTGTAAGGACGGTTTTACGCGATGCAAATGTTTTGGCCCAAAAACGGGCGAGATGGGTGATATCTGAGTTCAAGAATCAAGGTGACCCTCCCGGGGGACCGGGGGTCCCATAGGGCAATAAAAGAGTCCCTAAAAATATTTCGGGCGAAAACGGCATTCGGGCCCCGGGAATGCTCTAGGGGATGTGTTCTGGGGCATTTTACGCAATGTTTTCGACGTTAATATTTTCGGCCCATATCGTACGGGAGACCCCTATGGGACATGGGAGGCTCCTAGGGTCGGTTATTGGGTCCCTGATAGGCTTGTAAGGGCAGTTTTACGCGATGCCAATGTTTTGGCCCAAAAACGGGCGACATGGGTGATATTTGAGTTCGGGAATCAATGTGACCCTCCCGGGGCACCGAGGGTAATCTAGGGCCATAATAGATTCCCCGAAATAATTTCGGGCGAAAACGGCAACCAGGCCCCGGGAATGCTCTAGGGGACGTGGTCAGGGCCATTTTACGCAAAGTTTTCGACATTAATATTTTCGGCCCATATCGTACGGGAGACTCCTATGGGACGTGGGAGGCCCCTAGGGTCGGTGATTGGGTCCCTGATAGGCTTGTAAGGGTGGTTTTACGCGATGCCAATGTTTTGGCCCAAAAAAGGGCGACATGGGTGATATCTGAGTTCGGGAATCAAGGTGACCCTCCCGGGGGACCGGGAGTCTCCTAGGGCCATAATAGAGTGCCCGAAAAAATTTCGGGCGAAAACGGCAACAGGGCCCATGGAATGCTCTAGGGGACGTGTTCTGGGGCATTTTACGGAATGTTTTCGACGTAAATATTTTTGGCCCATATCGTACGGGAGACCCTATGGGACGTGGGAGGCCCCTAGGGTTGGTTATTGGGTCCCTGATAGGCTTGTAAGGGCGGTTTTACGTGATGCCAATGTTTTGGCCGAAAAACGGGCGACATGGGTGATATCTTAGTTCGGGAATCAAGGTGGCCCTCCCGGGTCACCGGAGGTCCCCTAGGGCCATAATAGAGTCCCCCAAAAAATTTCGGGCGAAAACGGCAACCAGGCCCCGGGAATGCTCTAGGGGACGTGTTCTGGGCCATTTTACGCAAAGTTTTAGACGTTAATATTTTTGGCCATATCGTACGGGAGACCCCTATGGGACATGGGAGGCCCCTAGGGTCGGTGATTGGGTCCCTGATAGGCTTGTAAGGGCGGTTTTACGCGATACCAATGTTTTGGCCGAAAAACGGGCGACATGGGTGATATCTTAGTTCGGGAATCAAGGTGGCCCTCTCGGGTCACCGAAGGTCCCCTAGGGCCATAATAGAGTCTCCAAAAAAATTTTGGGCGAAAACGGCAACCGGGGCCCGGGAATGCTCTATGGGACGTGTTCTTGGCCATTTTACGCAAAGTTTTCGACGTTAATATTTTCGGCCCATATCGTACGGGAGACCCCTATGGGACGTGGGAGGCCCCTAGGGTCGGTTATTGGGTCCCTGATAGGCTTGTATGGGCGGTTTTATGCGATGCCAATGTTTTGGCCCAAAAACGGGCGACATGGGTGATATCGGAGTTCGGGAATCAAGGTGCCACTCCCGGGGCACCGGGGTTCCCCTAGGGCCATAATAGAGTCCCTGAAAAAATTTCGTGCGAAAACGGCAACCGGGCCCTGGGAATGCTTTAGGGGACAGGGGACGGAGGAGAACATCTCTCTCTAGGCGATTTCTCTCTCGGGCATGGTAGCACCTTGCTAGCGTGACCGGCACCATGGTAGGGGGAGGTCGTGCTCAGGGAAATAAGGGAAGAAACCAGGACACTCGCGGTGGTTTTCGTGGTGGTCATCAGAATCCAGGGACACCTCGGACTTCTGGGAAAACACCAGATGCCTCTCGTATTGCTAGAAACCTCAATCTGGAGCGAGAGAATTTGAGCGCTGAACAATTGGATGGAGCAATTCGATTCATTACTTCGGTAATCAGTCCGCTTGATGTTGGAACCAAGAAGAAAGTGCGTGAAGAATTGAAAAGAGTTTTACAAAATTGGGCAGGGGAAGCTAGTACTCAGTCATGGGCAGATGCAACTGATGCAGCAATTCCAGATCCTAGTAAGTCTTCATCCCCCTGGGATAATTTTGATGTTTCAAAGCTTAGTTCAGCTGGGTTTAAGCTTAAATATGTTGAACCAATTGGAAATGAAGGTCAGAAATTTGGGAAAATTAATATGGAAGATATCCAAGAAGAAGTAGATTATTGTTCCTCTTCTGTTGTATGTTTCATCTTGGGTGCAAAACCACCGTTTGCAGTTATGAATGGGTATATCAGACGAATATGGAAAAAATATGGGGTTGATAAAGTTGTGATGATGAAAAATGGGCTAACCTTAGTTCACTTTGAATCTGATATTGGTAGAGATGGGGTTCTTGAGGATGGAATTTTTCATTTTGATAGTAAGCCCTTAATTGTAAGGCCATGGGGGAATGATTTGGAGGTAATAAGTGAGGATATTACTTTTGTTCCAATCTGGACACGGCTGCAGAACCTTGATGTTAGATATTAGAGTCCTGTGGGTATTAGCAAAATCTGCAGCCTTATTGGCCGTCCTATCATGGTGGATAAAAACACTGAAATGAAGATGAGGGTTGATTATGTGCGTGCTTTGGTTGATGTGAAGTTGAAGGGTAATTTCCCTTAAGAGGTAGTGTATGAGGATGCAATGGGGAGGTTCATCAGTCAATAAGTGGAGTATGAATGGAAGCCAATCAAATGCAACTTCTGCAAGTTGTTGGGGCATGAAGAAGCAACATGCAGGAAAAAGATGCCTAAGCAGAAGTGGCAACCTAGGCAGCCTATGCAGGTCACCAAGGATATTCCTGCTCCTGCTAAGGATCAAGCTCAGCCTGTTCAGCCAGCAGTCCAGCCTAGGAAGAATGTGCCCAATGGAGAGTGGTACAGACTCATACAAACAAGAAGAAACACCCAGAGGGGCAGCCTGTGATTATGACCAACACCTTTCAAGTGCTCAATGAAGAAGAGGTGGAGTCAGATACTGTTGAGGAGATTAACTTGCATGAGGATCCAGGCCCTTTGCAAGATGGTCATGGATAGGTTATTATCTTGTAATGTGAGAGGCCTTAATTGGCCTAATAAGCAAAAAGAGGTTGCTCTTTTTTGTAGGAAGAATAATTTTATTCTTTGTAGCTTGCTGGAAACGAAAATAAAAACAACAAAATTTGCTGAAATTTGTAATAGGGTCTGTGAAGGTTGGGAAACTTTTATCAACCACCAGCATCACCATTGGGGGAGGATCTGCCTTTTTTAGAGACAGGACATTTTTCAGGTTGCAATTGAGTTCTCTACTGCTCAATTGGTTCGCTGCAAAGTGATTCACAGAAGCACTCGTAACATCTTCTATTGTTCCTGCATTTATGCTTTTAATGAATTAAATGATAGAATAACTTTGTGGGAAGATTTGAGAAGGTTGAATGGAAATATTGGTTTGCCTTGGATAATTATGGGGCATTTTAATTGTATGCTTGCACCTGAAGAGAGATTAGGAGGGGTTGACTTGACTTATGCTGATATTAGAGACTTTAAAGATTGTGTAGACCACAGTCAGCTGCAAGACCTTAAATGGTCTGGTTGTCAATTCACTTGGAGTAATAAGCAGCATGATGGGGATAGGATTTGGTCAAAATTGGATAGAGTCAGCTGAACAGCCTATGCAGGTCACCAAGGATATTTCTGCTTCTGCTAAGGATCAAGCTCAGCCTGTTCAGCCAGCAGTCCAGCCTAGGAAGAATGTGCCCAATGGAGAGTGGTACATACTCATACAAATAAGAAGAAACACCCAGAGGGGCAGCCTGTGATTATGACCAACACCTTTGAAGTGCTCAATGAAGAAGAGGTGGAGTCAGATACTGTTGAGCAGATTAACTTGCATGAGGATCCAGGCCCTTTGCAAGATGGTCATGGATAGGTTATTATCTTGGAATGTGAGAGGCCTTAATTGGCCTAATAAGCAAAAAGAGGTTGCTCTTTTTTGCAGGAAGAATAATTTTAATCTTTGTAGCTTGCTGGAAACAAAAATAAAAACAACAAAATTTGCTAAAATTTGTAATAGGGTCTGTGAAGGTTGGGAAACTTTTATCAACCACCAGCATCACCACTTGGGAAGGATCTGGCTTTTTTAGATACAGGACATTTTTCAGGTTGCAATTGAGTTCTCTACTGCTCAATTGGTTCGCTGCAAAGTGATTCACAGAAGCACTCGTAACATCTTCTATTGTTCCTGCATTTATGCTTTTAATGAATTAAATGATAGAATAACTTTGTGGGAAGATTTGAGAAGGTTGAATGGAAATATTGGTTTGCCTTGGATAATTATGGGGCATTTTAATTGTATGCTTGCACCTGAAGAGAGATTAGGAGGTGTTGACTTGACTTATGCTGATATTAGAGACTTTAGAGATTGTGTAGACCACAATCAGCTGCAAGACCTTAAATGGTCTGGTTGTCAATTCACTTCGAGTAATAAGCAGCATGATGGGGATAGGATTTGGTCAAAACTGGATAGAGTTTTGGTGAATGAGCAGTGGATTATGAAATATGCAGATTCTGAGGTTCTCTTCATGACTGAAGGATTATCAGACCATTCTCCTGCAGCTATTTCTTTTTCCAGTGAGACTAGAAGAGTTGCACAGCCCTTTAAATTCTGTGATATGTGGATAGATGATCCACAATGTCAGTCACTTGTTGCATCTGCTTGGAATACTGAGATGGCAGGATGCAAAATGTTTCAAGTTGTGCAGAAAATGAAATGTTTGAAGGCCTCTCTGAAAAAGCTACATAGACAAAAATATGCAGATCTATTGGGGCAGGTTGAAAAAGTAAGAATGCAGATGTTGAATGCGCAGGAGGAGGTTCACAAAAAGCCTACAGATATAGGCATGCAGCAGGTGGAAAAAATTGCTATGAACACTTTTCTGGAAATTAATCTTGCTGCTGAGAAACTGTTACAACAAAGAAGCAAAGCAGATTGGATCAGGCTAGGAGATGCCAATTTTGCTTACTTTCATGCTGTAATCACGCAGAGAAGACACAAAGGGAAGATTACTGATGCCATTAAGATTCATTTTGTCTCTTTTTTCAGTGATATGCTTCGTCAGTCAGTGCCAAGAGAGACTATTGAGCAGGATGTGATAAGCCAGGGGCCTGTTTTGAACACAGCACAACAGTTGAAGCTGATTGCTCCATTCACAAAGGAGGAAATCAGAAAAGCTTTCTTCTCAATCCCAAATGTCAAGAGCCCAGAACCAGATGGCTACAGTGGGGGTTTCTTTAAATCTGCATGGAGTATCATTGGGGAAGATATTATAACTGCTACTCTTGACTTTTTTAAGACTGGCAAGATCCTGAAGAGTATTAATACAACAGCAATAGCTCTGGTTCCCAAGATTGAGAATGTCAGCACAGCTGCAGAATATAGGCCCATTGCATGTTGCAATGTCCTATACAAGGGCATCTCTAAGCTCATCTCCACAAGGCTCAAAATGGTTTTGCCTGAACTGGTTAATGACCATCAGGGAGCTTTTGTAGCAGATAGATCCATGGCACACAATGTGCTAATAAGTCAGGACATAATTAGCCTTTACGGGAGAAAACATACCTCTCCAAGATGTTTGATGAAAATAGACCTTAGGAAGGCCTATGACACAGTCAGCTGGAGGTTTATTATGGAAGTTCTTGAAGCTTTTAAGTTCCGAAGTAAATTCTGTAAGTGGATTGAACAATGTATGATGACAACAAGTTTTTCTATTGTTATAAATGGAGAATTGTGTGGATTTTTCAGAGGGGGGAGAGGACTGAGGCAGGGTGACCCAGTATCACTCCTATTGTTTGTTATGGCCATGGAATATCTGACAAGGAAAATTAAAAAGGAGGCATATGCACCAGCTTTTCTCTTTCACCCACAGTGCAAGGCTTTGAGGTTAGCTAGTTTATGCTTTGGAGATGATTTACTCCGTTTCTGCAAGGGTAAGAATGAGTCAGTGGATATTTTGAATAATTGTTTAAAACACTTTGCTGGAACATCTGGATTGTGTGTTAATTCTATGAAGTCCTGCATATATACTGCTGGTATAGATCAGGAAATTGAGGAGCAAATCATGAACATCACTGGTTTTGTCAAAGGCTCTTTCCCTATGAAGTATCTGGGTCTGCCTCTTTCACCCACAAGATGGAGCAAAAATGACTGTCAGCTGTTAGTTGACAAAATAGCAGCTAGAATCAAGTGTTGGTCCAACAGACACCTTTCTTATGCTGGGAGATGCCAGCTTATTACTTCTGTATTATTTTCCCTGCAAGTGTATTGGGCCTCTATGTTCATTATGCCTCAACATATTGTCAAGAAAATTGAGCAGCTCTGTAGGCAATTTTTATGGGGCAAGACAAGAAGAAGACATCTTTGGTGTCATGGGAACAGATCTGTAAACCCAAATCAGCTGGGGGTTTAAATATAAAGAGTTGCAAGGACTGGAATACTACAGCTAATGGCAAGCATATCTGGGCTGTTTCCTCAAAGCAAGATATCTTATGGGTTAAATGGGTGAATTCCATTTATATGAAGCAGCAAAGTTTCTGGGATCATGAAGGGAAGGAGAAGCATAGTTGGTATTGGCAGAAATTGAATAGACTCAAGTGGAAGTTCAAGGGAGGGTATGTGCAAGAGACACAATGGGGAAAGCATAAGACAGGGGACTATACCATAAGCACTGCCTACACATGGCTTCGAGGTTCACAGATTAAGAGTCATGCAGCTAGACAGATTTGGTGCAGAACCAATGCTCCCAAACATGCATTCATTCAGTGGTTAGCTTCCATGGGCAGGCTACTCACAAAAGACAGACTTGTGAGGTTTCAGATTGTGGGACTGGATCCTGTTTGTTGTTTGTGCAGTGCTGAAAATGAAACATGTGAACACATCCTCTGGAAATGTAAATACACACAGGATTTGTTTAAGCAAGCTTCCAGATGGTTGGGTATAATCAGAAAGCCTGATTGTCTGCATAATATGTTCAGATGGATTGAGAAGAAACCGTGGAAGAAAGTGAAGAAGCACACTGTATGTGCTACAGTGGCTGCAGTGATCTACAACATCTGGCTGGAGAGGAACATAAGAGTTTACAAGCAGGATTCTATGCCTATGCTAAAAATTTTAGATGTAATTAAAGAGCATGTTTGTACTTGAGTTAAATTTGTTTTTGCTTCTAGCAAGTCTGTAGCTGTCAAAACATTTTTAGATAATCTGTTTGTTTGAGAGCCTTTTTCTCTAAGGGCCTACTATGGGGCTTGGAGAATAGGTTGTAATGTTGATTTTGGCTGTTATGGTCTGGAAATAAAATTCTTAATTTGTTACCAGAAATGCTCTAGGGGACGTGTTCTGGGCCATTTTACGCAAAGCTTTTGACGTTAATATTTTCGGCCCATATCGTACGGGAGACTCCTATGGGACATGGGAGACCCCTAGGGTCGGTTATTGGGTCCCTGATAGGCTTGTAAGGGCAGTTTTACGCGATGCCAATGTTTTTTTTTTTGGTGCAAGTCAGAAATTGTATTATTGCTCTCTGTAATGTAACAAGATTACAGTCCTTAGGCAATGCAGGTCCAAGGTTACCTACTAGGTAGGATACCTTTTTGCTACATCCCTCTACTACCTTACAACCCTTCAATCCTGGTGCAACTCAATAAATGCAGTGGTTCACCCTCTCTGTAGACATTACAAATTGCAAAAATTGTTTCTCACCATCTCTGTAAACATTACAATTTGCAAAAATTATTTCTGACTTACAGCAAAATACAAAAACATAAATATCTAAAAATATTACAACAAAAAACTTCCAGAAGCTGATTCATTCCTCCTTCTTTCTTGCTTCAACTGCCTGCTGTGCCCATCAAGCTGATCTACATCAATCTACTGTCTAGATCCCTGTACAGGTGCTGGAGCCCTGCATATCTTTTGTTTTTCCTGCTAAAACCTCTATTGGAGTCTGGTCCTGTCTTTCTGCTGGGTCTGCTGTGGTAAACAGATCAGTTAAAATCTCTCTAACCATTTTTTATCCCTGCTGTTGATCTTTCTCAGCCTGCTGCATTGCTGTATTCTGATCCTCACTGTTTGCTGTATCTGCTGCATGGTCTGTGATATAGATAGACTGCTTCCCACAAAGTGCTTGATATTCCTGCCTCTCCATACCCAGTATACAGCTGCTGCAAGCCCTGCTGCATACACTTCTTTCCTGAAAATTGAACATTTCTGCCTGGTTATCCAGTTCAGCATGCCCTGAATTGTGTTTGCTCTTGGTGTAATCTGCAACCAGCATCTCAACAGATCTAACACACCTGTTGCCACACTGCAGCTAAAGAAAAGGTGATTATGGTCTTCTCGCTTTGCTTTACACAGATTGCAAACAGCATCACCATTCAAAAAACCCATTTTCAGCAATCTGTCCTTAGTTAGTAGTCTTCCCTGCTGAGCTAGCCATAAGCAGAAACTGTGTCTTGGCATGGTTACCCTTCCCCAAATCAGATTGGCATGTCTATACTTTGGCATAACTCCCATCAGAGTACTGTATCCCCTTGCAGCTGTATAGCATCCATCAGCATCTCCCTTCTAGACCCCTCTAACTGTATAATGCTCCTGGAAATATCTCTTGATTTTGTTGAGTTTATTCCAGTACCAACTGGCACCCCAGACTGGTGCATAGTTCCAGAAGTTGGTACCTTTCAGATATATTCCATTAATCCATTTTACCCACAAGGTATCTTTTTTTGGGGCTAAATCCCAGATATGTTTCCCATTTAGGGCAATATTAAACCATTTGCAGTTTTTTATGTTTATGCCTCCATTTTTCCTAGGTCTGCAAACCATATCCCAAGCCACCAGACTGGTTTTCTGCTTCTGATCAGTGGACCCCCATAAGAAATCTCTGCATTTTTGTTCTACCCTTTTAAGTACCCCTGCAGGCAGTATAAATATGCCAGCCCAGTACACATGTATAGAAAACAGCATAGAATTTATGAGTTGAGCTCTTCCTGCATATGAGAGATTCCTAGAAGCCCAGATCTGCAATTTTCTTGTCATTTTATCAACCAAGCACTCACAGTCAATTTTACTCCATTTTGATGGGGAAAGTGGGACTCCTAAATACTTCATAGGTAGTGTGCCCTCCCTGAACCCAGATATTGCTAACAGTTCTTTTTTACTTTCCTCATTCACACCAGCTATGTATAAGTTGGATTTCTCCTTGTTAGCATACAGGCCAGTAGCTTGTGCAAAGTAGTTAATGCAATTCATCATTATACTTACAGATTCAGGGGATGCTTTGCAGAAAAACATCAAGTCATCAGCAAAGGATAAGTGACTCAGTGCAAGTTCCTTGCACATTGGGTGCCAACTGAAGCTTTTTTCCATGCATGCTATTTTCAGAATTCTTGAGAGATATTCCATGACCAGCACAAAAATCAATGGAGATACTGGGTCTCCCTGCCTGATGCCTCGTTTAGCAAGAAAGTAACCATGCTTCCCTCCATTTATGTTGATGCTGAAGCTTGCAGTTTGTATACATTCAAGTATCCAGCCCATGAACTTGACTGGGAACCCATACCCTTGCAGCATCTCTTTGACAAATCTCCAATGGATTGTGTCATATGCGTTCCTAAGGTCTATCTTCATCAAGCATCAAGGTGAGGATTGCTTCCTGTTGTAGTGCTTGATTAGGTCCTGGCATATCATGATGTTGTGTACAATTAACCTCTGTGCCACAAAAGCACCCTGGTTTACAGAGATGAGATCAGGTAGCACTTTTGCCAATCTCCCACAGAGGATCTTGGAGATGCATTTGTATATGGTGTTGCAGCATGCTATAGGTCTGAAATCAGAAGCCTTTTCTGGGTTTTCTATCTTCTGCACAAGACAAAGGTTAGTTGCATTTACTTCTTTAAGCATTTTAGAGGACTCAAAAAAGTCTATAATTGCACTGGTCACTTCTTCCCCCATAATGCTCCATGTTTCTTTGAAAAAACCTGAGCCAAAGCCATCAGGGCCATGGCTTTTATTGCTGTCAATGTCAAACATAGCTCTCTGTACTTCTTCAGCAGTCACAGGTGCAATGATGGTCATTTGTTGTTGCATATTAAGTTTATTTCCTGCTGAAAAGAAGCTTTCCTCTGCTGTAGTATCTCTAGAGCCTGATACCCCCAACATACTCCTGTAAAACCCCACAAATTCTTCAATAATCAGCTCTTTGTCCTCCAGTACGATGCCCTCTTGTGTCTTTATGGAGTGTATGTTGTTTTGTTGCCTTCTCTGTTTCATAATTGCATGGAAAAACTGATTATTTCCATCTCCCAATTGCACCCATCTAGCCTTACTTTTTTGTTGTAGGAAAATCTCAGCTGCCATGTTCAGTTCATTGAACCTACTCCTAGCCTTGATTTCTCCCTTCTGCAATATCTCATTCAGTGGCTCTACCTATAGTTAGGTTTTTGTGAAGAGTAATGCAGATAGGGGTATGATCAGATACATCCTCTGGCATGAACTGTAGAGTGTACTGGTCAAACTCCTGTACCCACAAGCTGTTTACAAAGGGCCAGTCTATCTTAGAGTATACTCTTCCCCCCCCCCCCCTCATGCCTATTATTCCAGGTAAATTGACACCCAGACCACCTCATTTCAGTGAGGAAACTGCTATCAATACAGGCTTTAAAATCCTGTATTTGAGCAAGAGTGACTGGCAGGCCACCTTGTCTGTTCCCAGGTTGCAGGACATTGTTGAAGTCTCCCCTAACAATCCATGGTTTGTTGCAGACATTAGCAAAATCATTAATATCCTTCCACAGTTGCTTCCTATGTTCTTTTTCATTCATTCCATAAACAAAACTCACCACAAAATCCTTTTTCCTCTCCATATTTCTCACTTTACATATGACCATTTGCACAGAGGAGAAGATAATTTCAACATGAAAATATTCAGGTAACCATCTAATCCAAATTCTGCCATGTCTATGTTCATTATGATTACTAAAGGATTCCCACTCTGTCATGAAACTTTTTTTGCATTTTTCCAAATTAACTAATCTAATTTTTGTTTCAAGAAAAGCCACCAACCCACATTTATTTTTTTTACAATAGAGGGCCACATCCCTATGCTTATTTGGGCCATTCAGGCCTCTAACTTTCCATATAAGCAACCTATCCATGACTACTAGTCAAGATAGGAGACTTACCATGTATTGGCACTTTCTCTTGTGTCTAATCATCTTGTGTGCCTGGCATTGTTTCTGGACCTTGTGTCTGCTTCCCCTCCTGTTCCTCATCTGTATTTTGCAGTATATCAAAGGGATTCTGTAACTGAGTTGTAGTATTGTTTGTCTGTTGGATTTGTCTGTAGTATCCTCTCCCAGCCCTCATCCCTCTCCCTGCATTGCCCATTCTGCCTCTTCCTCTCCCTGCATTCTGCCATTGCTCTCTTGGCTTAGGTTGTTGTACAGGTAGTTGCTGCTTAGGCCCTGATTGAGTTTCATGTTCCTGTGTCACTTTTTTTTTCCTGCATTCAGTCTCACTATGTCCATGTTGTTTGCAATAGTTGCATAGTACAGGTTTCCAGTCATACTAAACTTCTTGCTCCACTATATTCCCTCTTTCATTCTTGTAGTGCACCTTATCAGGGTAGTCTCCCCCTATTTCCACTTCAATCAGTACCCTGGCATACTGAATTCCTATTTTCAGTTCAGTGTTCCTGTCAGCCATCATTGGTCTACCTACAAGGCTTGCAATTTTGCTCAGCCCCATTGCATTCCAATACTTGACATTCAAACCAGGGAATTTAACCCAAATGGGAACAGATGTGAGTTCCTCATGTACATAGTCTATATTCTCAGCCCAAGGTCTCACAATCATGGGTTTATTATCAAAGTGATAAACCCCTTCCTCTAGCACAGCCTCTCTCTGTTCTATTGAATCAAATCTAACAATTACTAGCCCATTTTTCATCTGTGCTATTTTATTCATGCCCCTCTTCGACCAAATTCTTCTAAGAAAACCACTAAGCACATTAATAGGTGGCCTTGATCCCATGACATAGCAAACAACAGATTGGTTCCAGTAATTAATTTCAGATTCTATGTCCTTGAAATTAATTTCTCCTACAGGTATTCCTTCGACCATAACAAGTGCTATAAAATCCTGTTTAAATCCAGCATTTTTAAGCTAAGTTATGTCGAATTTTTCCCAAGCAGATGGTTTACCTGTATCTGCAAATTGTTGTTGTGTGCCTTTTTCTGCAATTTCAGCCTCTTCCTCATC
>CM076152.1:19320000-19347500 GCA_038025085.1 Tetragonia tetragonoides
GCATGGTAAGAGGATTACCTACCAAGGCGTCGTGGTCAAGCCAAAGTTGAAGGTAGTGGTGACCATGAGAACAAAGGAGTGCACGACTAAAGGTCAAGAAATTTACCTATGTCATGTGGTGGATACAAGCCGAGAAGCTGAAGTTTCGAAACCCATTCCAGTTGTTTCGGAGTACACTGACGTCTTTCCAGACGAGATTCCCGGAATGCCTCAGCAACACATTATTGACTTTACGATCGACTTAGCTCCAGGTTCTCCTCTGATCTCGAAAGCTACGTATTGTATGGCTCCTGCAGAGATGAAAGAACTGAAGACGCAACTAGAGGAACTACTGGGCAAGGGATACATACCTCCTAGTGTATCGCCGTGGGGTGCACCTGTTCTGTTCGTACGTAAGAAGGATGGTAGTATGAGACTGTGCATAGACTACCGTGAGCTGAACAAGATTACGATCAAGAATCGTTATCCACTGCCGAGGATTGACAACCTATTCGACCAACTCCGTGGAGCGACTGTTTTCTCAAAAATCGACTTACGTTCAGGATACCATCAACTCAGGATTTTCGAGCCTGACATTCCAAAGACCGCGTTTAGGATGAGGTATGGACACTATGAGTTCACAGTTATGCCTTTTGGGTTGACGAACGCACGTGCGAAGTTTATGGATTTGATGAACCGTACGTTCCAGCCTTATCTCGATCAGTTCGTAGTTGTCTTTATTGATGATATTTTGGTCTACTCGAAGAACGCTGCTGAGCACGAGCAACATTTGCGTACCATTTTGGAGATTCTACGACGACATCAACTGTACGCCAAGTTGTCGAAATGCGAGTTTTGGTTAGAAACTGTTTCTTTCTTAGGACACATGGTGTCTAATAGTGGAGTTGTTGTTGACCCAGAAAAGATTAGAGCTGTTATGGACTGGTCCGCACCGAAGAGCGTGACTGAGGTTAGAAGTTTTCTTGGGTTAGCTGGTTACTATCGTAGGTTTGTGGAAGGATTTTCGAAGATAGCGCAGCCTATGACGAACCTGATGAAGAAGATGACGAAGTTCATATGGACTGAGAAGTGTGAAGCTGCTTTTCATGAGTTGAAGAAACGTCTTACGAGCGCACCGATTTTGACTTTTCCATCGGGAACTGAAGGGTATGAAGTCTATAGTGACGCGTCTAAGCATGGCTTAGGTTGTGTGTTGATGCAACATGGTAAGGCAGTGGCTTATGCCTCAAGACAACTGAAGAAGCACGAGGATAACTACCCTACTCACGATTTAGAGCTCGCTGCTATCGTATTTGCCTTGAAGATTTGGAGACATTATCTTTATGGTTCTGCTGTCAAGATTTTTACGGATCACAAGAGTCTCAAGTACATATTCACGCAGAAGGAATTGAATATGCGACAAAGGAGATGGCTAGAGTTGTTGACGGAGTACGACATCGATATTCAGTATCACGAAGGGAAAGCTAACGTGGTAGCTGACGCTTTGAGTAGAAAGACTCGTCATTCGTTGAACACTGCTTTAGTACTTCCGAAGGAGATCATCCGTGACGTGCAAAGTCTAGACGTGGAGTTTGTGCTGAAAGGTGACGTTCAATGTACCTTAGCGCATATGTCAGTACGACCAATCTTGCTCGACGAGATCAAAGATAGACAAAGTGCAGATGAGGATCTTCAACGGATTCTACACCACAAGGACGAGGGTAGATCCGAGGACTTTTCTATTGGTCAAGAAGGTGTAATGAGGTTTCGTGATCGTGTCTGTGTGCCAAATGACCCAGAGATCAAGAGTCAGATTCTGGGTGAAGCTCACAATACACCTTATTTTGTACATCCTGGTGGAGGCAAGCTTTACAAAGATCTTCGCCAAATGTTTTGGTGGAGGGGTAAGAAACAAGATGTCGCGGAGTTCATTGCTAAGTGTCTAACGTGCCAGAAGGTCAAGATTGAACACAAGAGACCTGGTGGAATGATAGAATCGCTTGAAGTTCCTCCGTGGAAACGGAATTCAATTTCAATAGATTTTGTCATGGGTTTACCATTGACACAGAAGAAGAACAACGCCATTTGGGTCGTTGTAGATCGTTTGACGAAAGTTGCGAGATTCATCCCAATGAATGATACTTGGGAAATGGAGAAGCTAGCGGATTCTTATGTCAAGGAAGTCATGAGACTTCATGGTGTTTCAGAAGATATCGTTTCAGATAGAGACTCGAGGTTTCTATCACAGTTTTGGCAGAAATTGCAAGAAGCTTTTGGAAGCAAATTGAAGTTTAGTACTGCTTTTCATCCTGCGACTGATGGTCAAACGAAAAGAAGGATTCAGATATTGGAGGATATGTTACGAGCGTGTGCTCTCGAGTATCAAGGCTCATGGGATACACATATTCTGTTGATCGAGTTTTCTTACAACAACAGTTATCATTCAAGCATTGATCGAGCACCTTATGAAGCATTGTATGGTAGGAAGTGTAGATCGTCCGTTTGATGGAACGATATTAGTGAAACAGCAGTTTTGGGTCCTCAAATGATCCAACAGACCGTCGACGTGGTCAAAGTTTTTAAGCAAAGATGCGTAGTGCTCAAGATCGACAGAAATCGTACGCTGATAGAGGTCGTAGACCTGAAGAGTTTGAGGTAGGAAGCAAGGTACTTTTGTGAGTATCTCCTACCAAAGGTATCATGCGTTTTGGTGGTAAGGGGAAATTGAGTCCTTATCACATTGGTCCTTACGAGATCCTGGAAAGGATTGGTGAGGTTGCTTATCGACTAGCTTTACCTGTGGAACTTGCAAAAGTCCATAGTGTGTTTCATGTCTCTCAATTGAAGCGATACTTACATGATCCAACTCATGTCGTTCAACCTGAAGCGATCGATCTCGATGAAAGTCTAATTTATGAAGTGCGTCCTATCAAGATAGTGGACCGCAAAGAACGTTCAACTCGAACAAAGACTATTCCTGTCGTCAAAGTCGTTTGGTCTCGACAAGGTCAAGAGGAAGCAACATGGGAAGCTGAAGCCATGATGCGCGAGAAATATCCAGACCTCTTCCTAGAAGGTACTAGTCCAACTTGAGTTTCAGGACGAAACTCCTTATAAGGAGGGTAGAATGTCACGCCTTGAAATTTCGTTTTGATTATCGCTTTGCACAAATTGCATGTTTAAGCATTGCATGGTGCATGCTAGCCAACTTAGAATCACGATCGTACTTGCTCATCTTGCATATGTTAGTGTCCTAGAAATTGTTTTTTACCTTCGTATGGTAAACTCGTTTTGTTTTGGGAAGTGATTACTTCATGTCTTAAGTTTCGGGACAAAACTTCTTTTAAGGAGGGTAGAATGTGATACCCCCAATATTTTCTATAATTTTTATATTAATTTATAAATGCTTTATAAATAGTTTCGAAGACTAAATCATATATTCATTTGAGGATTCAATTTATTCAAATTAAAGCCATAATAATATTAATTATTATTATGGGACTTTCATAATTTATATTTATTAATTTTGAGTATTTTAATTAAAATGTTTTATATATGAATAAGAATTATTCATATAGTTTTAATTAGTTTTAATTGGTTTTAATTAGCTTTTTAATTCAGAAAATTATTAATTAAATTCCGAAACCTAGTAGTCTTTGACTTGGGTTGACTGAGGGCCTATATAAAGAAAAAGGTGAGACAATTAGTCAGCTTTGCAAACTGAGCCAAAACCCTCACACACTCTCTCTTTCTCTCACCCGTTTTCTCTCTCTCTCCCTCACGGTTTTCTCTCTCTCCTACACCGAGCTCTCTCTCTCCTTGTCAGCCGCTCACCCCACCGGAGACCTCACTGGCGTCCCCTCTTCCTCGCCGGCGGTAAGCCTTTCCTTCTCTCTCCCTCTTTCCCTCGCGTTTTCCCTCTCTCTTTCCCTTGCTCTGTTTTCGTCCCCTTCCCCTGTTCTAGTCGCAGCGCCGCCGCGAGCTACCACGGCACCACCAGTCCGTGCCTGGGTGGTCGCCGGTGATGGCCCAGGCCGCGGCACCGAGCCCCCAGCTCTCTCTATCTTCCTTTCTCTCTTTCGCACTCTCTTTCTCTCTCTCTTCACGTTTTCTCTCTCCTCTCCTCGCCGGAGAACCGGCGACCACCACTACCGGCCATGGTGGCCAGTGGGTGGTGGTGGTGATGTTGGGTCAGGTTATGGGTCCCTTGCATGGGTACCCGTGACCTAGACCTAGTTTGGGAGTTAGGGTCTCGTTTTTATATTATTCGTAATTATTTAATTGATTTTCCGTATTTTCGATTTAATGTTTTTATGTTTCTGTACTCGTTCGGAATCCGAATTTGGATTTTCAAAAGCCTAGATTGGTTGGAATAAATCAAGGAATTTAATAAAAATATAAGACTGAGATTTCGTTAATGTTTGTATTTTCATATTTAATTAATACTGATTCGGTAATTGTTTCTAATTAGGACCTAACGAGCAAGCGTGATTATCGTCGATTGGTTGGAGCGTACTTACTGTTGCTAATGTGTTAGTGGTAAGCGTTCATGCCTTCCTTCTTCCAAAGCCCCATCAAAACTATTTTGATGTGTTATGTGCTAATTGGGAAATTGTTGTGAATTTAATATGCAAAGCATGATTAAATTATATCGTCGTTATTATGAGATTTCTTAAGCATGTTTACCGCTGTAAATATGATTTATAATTAGCATGTCGATGTTATCATGTTTTGGGAATTAGTTAGTCCATATGATAATTATTGGACAATTGTTGAACGGTGAATTATTAGTAATATTATGTTATTAAATAAGTGCTAATTGGTATGGGTACTATTGAGTGCTAGTGAGCACCTATCTATTATTGATTGAATGTCTTTGGATGATTGTGAATTTTTGGATATCGTGTTACCCTGCCGAAGTGCTGCCGAAATTTGGCTAGACATTACTTGTCATCAATATTAAATTATCGTCGTTATTGAATTAAAGCATGTTTAATTCTCATCGTATTTATTGAATTATCATTATCGTCGTTGTTTACTATTCATTGTCTAGAGCATGAAATGAATTAGTAAGTCGTGGTCTCGTAGTACCACCTATGTCAACCAATGCAAATTATGTGAATTGAATTAAACGAGAGTAAGACTCTTAATGGATCCCTAGGAGTAGTCGAGCTATCGGGATTGCACCTAATGGTGTAGTTCAAGGGAAGAGTGATTCCTAAGTTACTTATGGGCACCTCGCAGTGTGTCTGGGACGGATCATTCCCCATTTATTAAGTCCTCTAGGCTCGTGTAATTGTACTAGAGGTAGTGTGCACACTAGAGTCATTAAGTCCATGGCGTGATTGTATCTTCGATAAACAGTATGGGTAATCGCTGTTTTATAAGCTCTCTTACATCTCTCTAATCAAGACGGATTGTCTATGTCGTATTTCGTATGATCACTATACAAGAATTGTGAATAAAAGAATGTCGTTATGCGTATGCTTGATTATATGCGTATGTACGTATGCAAATGAATTTCAATGATTCTTCTAAAACCTCAGGTAAGGTTTGTGAAATGTTTTTACTGGGTACGGATGACGTTTATTCAGTTTATCTGATTTTTGTTTCTCTTTTCTTTTCTTCTGTATTTTTTTTTTCCGTCACGGAAACAAAACTGCAGGTTTAGATTGATTGAGGACGTACAGCTTGGAAGGTTAGAGTTGGCGTCAGTTTATAGAACTATTTCTGTTTGGATTAGATCGTGGGAATTGATTATGGTTTATTTATTTATTGGATTTGGTTTTGCCCTTGAAGGCCAGTTGTAATAAATTTGGTTAATGGTTTTGGCTCACTATATAGACAACTCTGATAATAACTGCTTAGATTTATTAAGTTCCTTAGAAGCTCCTTTTGATGCCTAGTCTTTTCTTTCTGCTTAGCATTTACTCCTTAGTGATAAATGTTGCAGTAACGCCCTTGGTTTTGTGACGGTTCAGTGGTGTCGAGTCGTGGATAGCGACGTCGATAGTTCCCAGGAAATCGTTGTAAATTCGGGGGTGTTACAGCTCTTCCTATCATTGTGAAGCAGAATTCACCAAGTGTTGGATTGTTCACCCACCAATAGGGAACGTGAGCTGGGTTTAGACCGTCGTGAGACAGGTTAGTTTTACCCTACTGATGACAATGTCACGATGGTAATTCAACCTAGTACGAGAGGAACCGTTGATTCACACAATTGGTCAACACGCTTGGTTGAAAAGCCAGTGGCGCGAAGCTACCGTGTGCTGGATTATGACTAAACGCCTCTAAGTAAGTGGCAGAGTGGCCTTACCGCCACAATCCACTAAGATTCAGCCCTAGTTGTTTCGATTCGTCCCTCCCCTCCCCCCCCCCATTCCCCCCAAATCTCCAATTCTTGCTATGTTGGGTAAAAATGAGGTTTTACAAAGGATGCAAGGGACGCACGGTGCAAAGCATGAATAAGTCCACCGGCCGAGGAAGGAGTCAAGGAAAGATGCTAAGTCATGTGGGTGCTAAGTATGAAAACGACCCAAGTTTGAAGAACATGTTCTAGAGGCGCTAAGTACGAAAACCTTGACTGGTGGCGCTGTATCACCCTTGTCCCATGAGGCTACAGCACCTTGTCCCATGTCCCATGTCCCATGACGCAGCACCATGACCCATGTTCCATGACGCAGCACCTTGTCCCATGTCCCATGTCCCATGACGCAGCACCTTGTCCCATGTACCATGACACAGCACCCTGACCCATGTCCCATGACGCAGCACCATGACCAATGGCGTTGCAGCACCATGACCCATGCGTTGCAGCACCTTGTCCCATGCGTTGCAGCACCATGACCTATGCGTTGCAGCACGATGCAACACGATGCAGCACCATGACCCATGCGTTGCAGCAAGATGCAACACGATGCAGCACCATGACCCATGCGGTGCAGCACGATGCAACACGATGCAACACCATGACCTATGCGTTGCAGCACGATGCAACACGATGCGGCACCATGACCCATGCGGTGAAGCACGATGCAACACCATGACCTATGCGTTGCAGCACGATGCAACATGATGCAGCACCATGACCCATGCGTTCCAGCAACGATGCAGCACTATGACCCATGCGTTGCAACACGATGCAACACGATGCAGCACCATGACCCATGCGATGCAACACGATGCAGCACCACGACCCATGCGATGCAACACGATGCAGCACCATGACCAATGCGTTGCAACACGATGCAGCACCATGACCCATGCGATGCAATACAATGCAGCACCATGACTCATGCGTTGCAGCACCATGACCCAACGACGCAGCACCATGACCGGGCCCCGTGAGCACCCATGCCCCGGGAATGCTCTAGGGGACGTGTTTTGGGCCATTTTACGCAAAGTGTTCGACGGTAATATTTTCGACCCATATCGTACGAGAGACCCCTATGGGACATGGCAGGCCCCTAAGGTCAAGGTGACCCTCCCGGGGCAGCACCTTGTCCCATGTCCCATGACGCAGCACCTTGTCCCATGTCCCATGACGCAGCACCTTGTCCCATGTCCCATGACGCAGCACCATGACCCATGTCCCATGACGCAACACTTTGTCCCATGTCCCATGCCCCATGACGCAGCACCTTGTCCTATGTCCCATGACACAGCAGCCTGACCCATGTCCCATGACGCAGCACCATGACCCATGGTGTTGCAGCACCATGACCCATGCGTTGCAGCACCTTGTCCCATATGTTGCAGCACCATGACCCATGCGGATGCCACACGATGCAGCAACACGAAGCAGCACCATGACCCATGTGGTGCAGCACGATGCAACACAATGCAGCACCATAACCTATGCGTTGCAGGGCGATGCAACATGATGCAGCACCATGATCCATGCGTTGCAGCACGATGCAGCACCATGACCCATGCGTTGCATCACGTTGCAACACGATGCAGCACCATGACCCATGCGATGCAACACGATGCAGCACCATGACCCAAGCGATGCAACACGATGCAGCACCACTACCCATGCGATGCAACACGATGCAGCACCATGACCCATGCGTTGCAACACGATGCAGCACCATGAACAATGTGATGCAATATAATTCAACACCATGACCCATGCGTTGCAGCACCATGACCCAACGACGCAGCACCATGACCGGGTCCCGTGAGCACCCATGCCCCGGGAATGCTCTAGGAGACGTGTTGTGGGCCATTTTACGCAAAGTTTTCGACGTTAATATTTTTGGCCCATATCATATGGGAGACCCCTATGGGACATGGGAGGCCACTAGGGTCGATTATTGTGTCCTTGATAGGCTTGTAAGGGCGGTTTTACGCGATGCCAATGTTTTTTTTTTTGGTGCAAGTCAGAAAATGTATTATTACTAACTGTAATGTAACACGATTACAGTCCCTAGGCAATGTAAATCCAAGGCCACCTACTAGGTAGGGGTTCCTGTTTTCTACATCCCTGTACAACCAAACAAACCTAATGCAGTACTAGAGTATCCACATTACCTCCAGTGGCTCCTCATTTCTGAGACAAACAAAAGCAAAAACAAATCTGACTTACAGCAAAAACATAAATACATCTAATACAAAATACAGTGAAATAATCTACTACAGATTCCTAATTTAATCCCATCCTTGCTGTTACTCTACTTCCTTCTGCTGAGGTCTTCTGAAGATTGTTCCTGATACTGTCTTTTGGCCAAATTGTCGAGTTGTGTTGAGCCTGGGTTCTCTGCTGAGCAGTTGACCATTGATTCCTGCATGATTTCCTCACCTACAGGTCACATTTAGTGGCAATCTGCCCCCTCAAAAACCCTGCAGGCCCCTGCACCTCTATTTTAAAGTGCAAAACCTGTGAGCTCCTTTCTTGGATTCTTCCTTTCCTCCATTTCCTGTGGCCCATACACAGATTCCCCCAAGTTTCTATCTCCTCAAAATTAATATCTTTAAGGAAAACAAAATCCTTGCATTTTCCACAATACCTAGCCTTATTTAGTTACTAAGAGCTACCAAGCCACAATTGTTTTTAATCCTATCCATGATTATGTCAAGATAGGACATTTTCCATGTGGTGGTACCTCATCTATTTTTGTTTCTGGTTCTGCTACTTCTTCTCTTGCCTTTTGCCCTTCCTGCACTACTTCACTTTGCAGTAAATCAAAAGAGTTCTGTGTCTGGGCCTGTTGCTGCCATTGTCTGTTGTTCACTCTTCCAGCTCTCATCCCTCTCCCTGCATTCCCCATTCTACCTCTTCCTCTTCCTGCAGTCTGCCATTGTTGGGTCCTAGGGTTTGCTTGATGATTCTGCACAGGCACTGGTTGAATCACAGGTGCTGCAGCAGCAATCTTTTTCCTGCATTCAGGTTCACCATGCCCATGTTGTTTACAGTGACTGCATATGAAAGGTTTCCAGTCATATTCGACCTCCTGCTCATCAATATTCCCCTTCTCATTCTTGAAGTGTACCTTATCAGGGAATATCCCTCCAATTTCAACTTCAATTAGCACTCTGGCATAGTGAATACCTACTTTGAGTTCTGTGTTCCTATTTGCCATCATTGGTCTTCCAACAAGGCTTGCAATTTTGCTCAAACCCACAACATTCCAATATTTCAAGTTTAATCCAGGGAATTTCACCCATATAGGAACCGAGGTCAGTTCTTCATGAGCATAGTCCACATTTTCTGACCATGGCCTAACTATCATTGGTTTGTTGTCAAAATGATATACCCTTTCCTGAATTACAGAATCCCTCTACTCCAATGAGTCAAACCGAACCAAAACTAAACCATTTTTCATCATAACATTTTTGTTCATCCCCCTTTTTGCCCAAATTCTTCTTAGAAATCCACTAAATACAGTAATTGGTGGTCTAGCCCCCATTACATAACAAACAATTGCTTGGTTCCAGTAATTGATTCCGGATTCAATGTCACAGAGGTTAATTTCCCCAACCGGTTTACCCTCATGCATAGCAGGTGCAATAAAATCCAGTTTAAATCCAGAATTTTTCAGTTTTGTTATGTCAAATTTATCCCAAGCTGAGATGTTACCTATGTTTGCAGTTTCTTGTTATTTGGCCATCTCTGTCTCTTCATCCTCCTCCTCAGACGAGAATTGATTTTTTGCTGTCTCCCTCATTTTCTCGAGCCAAGAATCAATTTTTGCCTTTGCTGATTCCATTTGCTGCATTGTATCTGTTTGTATATCTGGTGTCAAGACTTCTGAATCCTCCAGTTCATCCGAGAGATTACGCATAACTCGATCTAGGGTTTCCTTGGTTTTGCTGGTTCGTTGCCTTTGAGTCACATTTTTTGTGGGACATGGTGGAGCTACTGATTTTCCCGCAGCGTCATCTTGATTCCCATTCCCTCTTTTAGCTTTGTCTTTCTTCCCCATTAGAAACTCAGAGCTGTTAATGGTGAAACGAGCTCTGTCGAGGAAGAGGAGAGAGCTCGATGCCAATGTTTTGGCCCAAAAACGGGCGACATGGGTGATATCTGAGTTCGGGAATCAAGGTGACACTCCTGGGGCACCGGGGGTCCCCTAGGGCCATAATAGAGTCCCTGAAAAAATTTCGGGCGAAAACAACACTTGGGCCCCGGGAATGCCCTAGGGGACGTGTTCGGGGCCATTTTACGCAAAGTTTTTGACGTTAATATTTTCGGCCCATATCGTACGGTAGACCCCTATGGAACATGGGAGGCCCCTAGGGTCGGTTATTGGATCCCTGATAGGCTTGTAAGGGCGGTTGTACGCGATGGCAATGTTTTGGCCCAAAAACAGGCGACATGGGTGATATCTGAATTCGGGAATCAAGGTGACCCTCCCGGGGCACCGGGGTTCCCCTAGGGCCATAATTGAGTCTCCGAAAAAACTTCGGGCGAAAACGGCAACCCGGCCCCGGGAATGCTCTAGGGGACGTGTTCTGGGCCATTGTATGCAATATTTTCAACGTTGGTATTTTCGGCCCATATCGTACGGGATACCCCTATGGGACATGGGAGGCCCCTAGGGTCGGTTATGGGGTTCCTGATAGGCTTGTAAGGGCTGATTTACGCGATGCCAATGTTTTGGCCCAAAAACGGGCGACATGGGTGATATCTGAGTTCGGGAATCAAGGTGACACTCTTAGGGCACCGGGGGTCCCCTAGGTCCATAATAGAGTCCCTGAAAAAATTTCGGGCGAAAACGACAACCGGGCCCCAGGAATGCTCTAGGGGACGTGTTCTGGGCCGTTTTACGCAATGTTTTGGACGTTAATATTTTCGGCCCATATTTTACGGGAGACCCCTATGGGACATGGGAGGCCCCTAGGGTCGGTTATTGGGTCCCTGATAGCCTTGTAAGGTTGGTTTTACGCGATGCCAATGTTTTCGCCCAAAAACTACGGGGTGTTGTAAGTGGCAGAATGGCCTTGTTGCCACGATCCACTGAGATTCAGCACTAGTTGCTTCGATTCATCCCCCCCCCCCCATTCCCCCCAAATCTCCATTTCTTGCGATGTTGGGTAAAAAAGAGGTTTTACAAAGGATGCAAGGGACGCACGGTGCTAAGCATGAATAATACCATCGGCCGAGGAAGGAGTCAAGGAAAGATGCTAAGTGATGTGGGTGATAAGTATGAAAACGTCCCAAGTATGAAGAACATGTCCTAGAGGCGCTATGTATGAAAACCTTGACCGGTGGCCCATGACGCAGCACCTTGTCCCATGTCCCATGACGCAGCACCATGACCCATGTCCCATGACGCAGCACCTTGTCCCATGTCCCATGACGCAGCGCCTTGTCCCATGTCCCATGACGCAGCACCATGACCCATGTCCCATGACGCAGCACAATGACCCATGGCGGTGCAGCACGTTGACCCATGGCGTTGCAGCCCCATGACCCATGGCGTTGCAGCACCATGACCCATGCGTTGCAGCACCTTGTCCCATGCTTTGCAGCACCATGACCCATGCGTTGCAGCACCATGACCTATGCGTTGCAGCACGATGCAACACGATGCAGCGGCATGACCCATGCGTTGTAGCATGATGCAACACAATGCAGCAACAAGATGCAGCACCATGACCCATGCGTTGCAGCACGATGCAACACGATGCAGCACCATGACCCATGCGTTGCAGCACGATGCAACACGATGCAGCACCATGACCCATGCGTTGCATCACGATGCAACACGATGCAGCACCATGGCCCATGCGATGAAATACGATGAAGCACCGTGACCCATGCGTTGCAACACGATGCAGCACCCTGACCCATGCGATGCAACACGATGCAGCACCATGACCCAACGACGCAGCACCATGACCCAATGACGCAGCACCATGACCGGGCCCCGTGAGCACCCATGCCCCGGGAATGCTCTAGGGGACGTGTTTTGGGCCATTTTACGCAAAGGTTTCGACGTTAATATTTTCGACCGATATTGCACGGGAGACCCCTATGGGACATCGGAGGCCTCTATGGTCGGTTATTGGGTCCCTGATAGGCTTGTAAGGGCGGTTTTATGCTATGCCTAAGTTTTTTTTTTTTTTTTTTTTTTTGCTGCAAGTCAGAAATTATAATATTGCTTACTGTAATGTAACAAGATTACAGCCCTTAGGTATTGCAGATCCAAGGCCACCTACTAGGTAGGGTTCCTTTTTTCTACATCCCTTTACCACCTTACAAACTTTCAGTCTAGTGCAACTCACTACATACAATGGTTCATCATTTTCTGTAACAACAACAAATTACAAAAATCATTTTTGACTTACAACAAAACACAAAAACAAAATGGCTACAAATTATATCTTCTGTTACATTTTCTTGTGCTGCCTGTCTTCATTCCCCTGCTCACTGTTTTACCTGCTGGATTCTGCTACCTGGTTACAGCCCATCTTCTGCATTCTGCTGCTAATTCCCTTCTGAAATCTCTGCTGCACCTGCACCGGGGGTCCCCTAGGGCCATATCTCCTTCTGAATGTCAGGTTCTGTACTGTCTCTGGGCTGTTGCTTGTCCTGTGCTTCACCTTCATTCTGCAGTGCTACAAAGGGGTTTTGTGTTTGTGGCTTATCCTGCTGTTGTTGCTGAATTTGCCTGTAAATACCCCTTCCAGCTCTTGCTCCTCTACCTGCATTATTCATTCTTCCTCTCCCCCTCCCAACATTCTGCCATTGCTGTGCCCTAGTGTTTTCCTGTTGGCCAGGTTGCTTTTGTACTGGTACTGCAATCTGTGTTGGTATCACAGTTGCTGCAGCAACTTTCTTCCTGCATTCTGCCTCACAGTGCCCATATTGCTTGCAGTGGGTGCATAGGACAGGATTCCAGTCATATATCCACTACCTGTTCTACAACATTTCCCTTCTCATTCCTGTAGTGCACCTTATTGGGGTAAGCAGCTCCAATTTCAACTTCAATGATCACCCTGGCAAACTGGATTCCAACTTTAAGCTCTGTGTTTCTATCTGCCATCATTGGCCTTCCTACAAGGCTTCCTATCTTACTTAATCCCATTGCATTCCAGTACTTCACATTAAGTCCCGGGAAATTTACCCAAATTGGCACCGAGGTCAGTTCCTCTTTTTCATAATCTATATTTTCAGACCATGCCCTAACAATCATGGGCTTATTGTCAAAGTGGTAAACCCCCTCTTGTAGCACTGCATCTCTCTGTTCTAGGGAGTCAAACCTGACCAAAACCAACCCATTTTTCATCATGGCAATTTTATTCATCCCTCTCTTTGCCCAGATTCTTCGAAGAAAACCACTTAGAACATTAATTGGGGGCCTTGCTCCCATTACATAACAGACCACTGCTTGATTCCAGTAGTTTATTTCAGATTCAATGTCACGAAAATTAATTTCACCCACCGGTTCCCCTTCATGCAATTTAGGAGCAATGAAATCTAATTTAAACCCCGCATTCTTTAATTTGGAAATGTCAAATTTTTTCCAAGCTGAGTTGTTACCTGCAGTTGCGAATTCCTGTTGCTTTGGTTGTTTAGGCTCTTCATCCTCATCTTCAGACGCGAACTGGGTTCGTGCTTTCTCCTTCATCTTAGACAGCCAGAAATCAATTTTTTCCTGCGCTAATTCCATTTGTTTAATTGTTTTTGTTTGCGCATCAGGTGTCATCACATCTGGATCCTCCAATTCTTCTGTTAAATTCCGCATAACAAAATCTAGGTTTTCATGGTTTTCGCTCGTTCTTTGTCTTTGAGACAGGTTTTTTGTGGGACATGGTGGAGCTTGTGAGTTTCCCGCATCCCCGTCTTGAACCCCCTTCCCTTTTTTTGCTTTCCCGTTGTTCCCCATTTGAATTCAGTGCTTTGTTAATGGCTAACAGGCGCTGTCGAGGAGAGAGGAGAGAGCATTTTAGAGAGAGAATGGCTAACGGGGATACGCGATGCCAATGCGACGCCAATGTTTTGGCCCAAAAACGGGCGACATGGGTAATATCTGAGTTCGGGAATCAAGGTGCCCTCCCGGGGCACCGGGGGTCCCCTAGGGCCATAATAGAGTCCCCGAAACGGCAACCGGGCCCCGGGAATGCTCTAGGGGACGTGTTCTGGGCCATTTTACGCAAAGTTTTCGACGTGAATATTTTCGGCCCATATCGTACGGGAGACCCCTATGGGACATGGGAGGCCCCTAGGGTCGGTTATAGGGTCCCTGATAGGCTTGTAAGGGCGGTTTTACGCGATGCCAATGTTTTTGCCAAAAAACGTGCGACATGGGTGATATCTGAGTTCAGGAATCAAGGTGCCCCTCCCGGGGCATCGTTGATCCGTTAGGGCCATAATCGAGCCCCCTAAAAAATTTAGTGCGAAAACGACAACTAGGCCCTGGGAATGCTGTAGGGGACGTGCTCTGGGCCACTTTATGAAAAGTTTTCGACGTTAATATTTTTGGCCATATCATACGGGAGACTCCTATGGGACGTGGGAGACCCGTAGGGTCGGTTATTGGGACCCTGATAGGCTTGTAAGGGCGATTTTATGCGATGCCAATGTTTTTTTTTTGGTGTAAGTCAGAAATTGTATTATTGCTAACTATAACGTAACATGATTACAGTCCATAGGCAATGTAAAATCAAGGCCACCTACTAGGTAGGGTTCCTTTTTTCTACATCCCTTTTACTACCTTACAAACCTACAATAGACCTGGAGCAACTCACTACAAGCAGTGGTTCCCCATATCAGAAACACAACAAAATAAACCAAATTATTCCTGACTTACAACAAAATACATAACATAGTAAACTAAAATATTACAGATTTTCTAGCCTTGCTGAGTTCCTGGATTCTGCTTCTTCAACTTTCTGCCTATCTGCTGACATCTGACTCTGATTTTCCTGGTGAAACTGCTGCATGAATTTCTGCACTGATTCTCTAGCCTTGCTGATCTGCTTGATTCTGCTACTTCCTCTTTCTGTTTTGCTTCTACCACTTGATTCTGGATTACCTTCTGTAACATTGCTGCATGAATTTCTGCATCTACAACACACAAATGGATTTTACAGATTTCTGATCCATCTTTTATCCTTGCTGTTTAGCTTCCTGTTGCTACTGCACTGTTGAATTCTGATTCTGATTGTCATCTGAATCTGGTGAATAACCTGTGACATTGGCATTCTGCTCCTCTCAAAGCACATCAGGTTCCTGCTTCTCCATACCCAGTACACAGCTGCTGCAATCCCTGCTGCATACACTTCTTTCCTGAATCTCGAGCATTTCTGTCTACTAACCCAGTTGAGCATTCCCTGGGTTGTGTTTGCTCTTGCAGATATTTGCAGCCAAGTCTTTAGCTGGTTCAGTGCCTCTGTTGAAACATTACAGCTGAAAAACAAATGGTTATGATTTTCTGTTTCCATTTTGCATAAGTAGCAGATGGTGTCACCATTTAGGAATCCCATTTGCTGCAACCTATCCTTGGTCAGCAGTCTACCCATTTGGGCCAACCATAAAACGAAGCTTTCCTAGGTACAATAATCTTCCCCCAGATCAGGTCAGCATGTCTGGATTTTGGCAAATTCCCCATCAATACCCTGTATCCACTAGCAGCAGAGTATATTCCATTTTGAGTATCCTTCCACACTCCTCTGGTTGTACAATGGCTCTGGAAGTGGCTTTTGATCTTGTTGAGCTTTGTCCAGTACCAACTAGCTCCCCTCACTGGAGCATAGTTCTAAAAATTGTTTCCTTTCAAATACACTCCATTAATCCATTTAACCCACAGTGTGTCTTTTTTTGTGGCTAAATCCCATATATGCTTCCCATTTAGGGCTATATTAAACCATTTGCAGTGTTTAATATTTATGCCACCATTTCTTCTTGGTCTGCAAACTAGGCTTGTTTTCTGCTTTTGGTCAGTAGTCCCCCATAAAAAGAATCTGCGATGCCAATGTTTTTTTTGGTGCAAGTCAGAAATTATAATATTGCTTACTGTAATGTAACAAGATTACAGGCCTTAGGTATTGAAGATCCAAGGCCACCTACTAGGTAGGGTTCCTTTTTTCTGCATCCCTTTACCACCTTACAAACCTTCAGTCTAGTGCAACTCACTACATACAGTGGTTCATCATTTTCTGTAACAACAACAAATTACAAAAATCATTTCTCACTTACAACAAAACACAAAAGCATAATGGCTACAAATTATATCTTCTGTTACATTTTCTTGTGCTGCCTGTCTTCATTCCCCTGCTCACTGTTTTACCTGCTGGATTCTGCTACCTGGTTACAACCTATCTTCTGCATTCTGCTGCTAATTCCCTTCTGAAATCTCTGTTGCACCTGCTGTTGATTCCTAATTCCTACAGCTTTTCCTAGCTTTTCACCTCTGCGGCATACTCTTTTATTCCTTTTCTGCTTTGCATCAGCATTCCTGCAACTGAGACCCTTCTAACTCTTCCTGGGATCCTGCACTGATACTTTAATACTTGCACCCTGCTCTATTCTTTGCTGGTCTGTTAAGCTGCTCTCCTGTTGCAATGCTTTTGTATTTCTTCCATTTTCCTGATTTCTCTGCTGCCAGTTGATTCAGGCTCACAGTTGCCTTATCCATCTTTTATCCTTGCTATTTAGCTTTCTGTTGCTGCTGCACTGTTGGATTCTGACTCTGATTGCTTGCTGTATCTGTTGTATAATCTGTGATACTGGCAGTCTGCTCTTTTCAAAGCATATCAGATTTCTGGCTCTCCAAATCCAGTATGCAGCTGCTGCTATTCCAGCTGCATACACTTCCTTTCTGAATCTCGAGCATTTCTGTCTACTCATCCAGTTTAGTAACCCCTGGATTGTGCTTCCTGTTGCAGAAATGTGTAGCCATGTCTTTACCTGTTTCATTGTCTCTGTTGAAATACTGCAGCTGAAAAACAGATGGCCATGACTTTCTGTCTCATCTTTGCACAGGTAGCATATGGTGTCTCCATTAAGGAAACCCATATTATGTAGCCTGTCTTTGGTCAGCAGTCTACCCATTTGCACCAACCATAAACAGAAGCTGTGCCTAGGTACAGAAATTCTTCCCCATATCAGGTCAGAATGTCTGCATTTTGGCAGATTTCCCAACAAAACTCTGTATCCACTAGCAACTGAGTACATTCCATTTTCAGTTTCCCTCCACACTCCTCTTATTGAATAGTGCTCCTGGAAGTGACTTTTGATCTTGTTGAGTTTAGTCCAATACTCCATTAATCCACTTCACCCACAATGTGTCATTTTTTGTGGCTAAATCCCATATATGCTTCCCATTTAGGGCTATATTAAACCATTTGCATTGTTTAATATTTATGCCCCCATTTCTCCTTGGTCTGCAAACTACTTCCCAAGCCACCAGGCTAGTTTTGTGCTTGTGGTCAGCTCCCCCCCAAAGAAACAATCTGCATTTTTTCTCTATACTGTTTAGTACCCCAGCAGGCATAACAAATATGCTTGACGAGTATACGTGTATAGATAATAATACAGAATTTATTAGTTGTGCCCTTCCTGCATATGAGAGGTTCTTGGAAGCCCATGTGTGAAGTCTTTTTGTCATTTTATCCACCAAGCATTCACAATCCATTTTACTCCATTTTGATGGGGATAGAGGGACACCTAGGTATTTCATTGGCAATGTACCCTCCTGAAACCCTGAGAGGCTCAACAGCACCCTTTTCTCTTGTTCACTAACCCCTGCCACATAAATGCTTGACTTTTCCTGGTTTGCATACAAACCAGTGGCTTGTGACAAGTAATTCAGGCACTCCATTAGGATATTCACAGAGTCAGGTGTAGCTTTGCAGAAACACATCAAGTCATCTGCAAAGCATAGATGACTTAGTGCAAGCTCTTTGCACATGGGGTGCCAATTGAAGTTGTTGTCCATGCAAGCTATCTTCAAGATTCTTGACAGGTATTCCATCACTAACGCAAAAATTAGTGCAGAAATTGGGTCTCCTTGTCTAATGCCACGCTTCGCAGTGAAGTATCCATGGGCTTCCCCATTCAAGTTGATGCTGAAGCTTGCTGTTTGCACACACTCTAGTATCCACCGACTAAACTTCAATGGGAATCCATATCCTTGCATCATTTCCTTGATAAAACCCCAGTGTACTGTGTCATAGGCTTTCCTAAGGTCAATCTTCATCAGGCATCTTGGGGAGGATTGTTTTCTATTATAGTGCTTGATTAAATCCTGACAAATCATAATGTTATGGACTATGGATCTTTGTGCCACGAAAGCTCCCTGAATCACAGAAATTAGTTCTGGTAGCACTCTTGCCAGTCTTCCACATAGGATCTTGGAGATGCACTTGTAGATGCTGTTGCAACAGGCTGTGGGTCTGTAATCAGAAGCCTTTTCAGGATTTGATATTTTCTGCACAAGACACAAGTTAGTTGCATTCACTTCTTTTAGCATTTTGGAAGACTCAAAAAAATCAATAATAGCCTCTGTCACTTCCTGCCCCACTGTATTCCATGCTTCTTTGAAAAACCCTGATCCAAATCCATCAGGGCCTGGGCTCTTATTACAATCAATTTCAAACATAGCTCTCTTTACTTCTTCAGCAGTCACAGGGGCAATCAGAGACATCTGTTGGTGTATGTCTAGTCTGTGTCCTGCTAAGAAGAAGCTGCTTTCTGCTGAAGTGGCTCTGATTCCAGCAACTCCTAGCATTCCTCTGTAAAAATCCACAAATTCCTTCACAATCTGGTTCTATTCCTCTAGCAAGGTACCTTCTTGTGTTTTGATGGAATGTACTCTGTGCTGCTGCCTTCTTTGCTTCATAAGTGCATGGAAAAATTGAGTGTTTCCATCCCCTAGTTGAATCCATTTTGCCTTGCTCTTTTGTTGTAGGAAGTTCTCTGTTGCCATATTCAGATCATTGTACCTCTTCCTTGCTTGCACTTCCTCTTGCTGTATGGTCTCATTTAGAGGGTCCTGGTTTGCTGCAATCTGTGCTTGATTCATTATATTCCTAGCTGTCTCAGCTTGCTTTAGTATCCCACTGAATTCATCCCTATTTAGTTTTTTCAGCACTCCTCTCACATTTTTCAGTTTCTGGTAAACTCTGAACATTTTTGTGCCTTGTGTTCTGATGTTCCAAGCTTGCTGCACCTTAGCTTGGAAATCAGAGTGGAGGCTCCACATGTTGAAAAATTTAAAGGGGTTGTTTCTATTTTTTGTGGGCTCTCTGTGCATAGTTAAACAAATTGGGGAATGATCAGACACATCCTCTGTATGGAATTTAAGATCAAATTGATCAAATTCCTGAATCCAAAGGCTATTGGCAAAAACCCAATCTATTTTAGAATATACTCTCCCTCCCCTTTCATGCTTATTGTTCCAAGTAAATTCACACCCAGACCAGCTCAGTTCTGTTAGTTTACAGTCCTCTAAACAGTCCTTGAAGTCCTGTACTTCAGAATATGTGACTGGGGCACCTCCTTGTCTATTACCAGATGTTAACACATTATTTAAGTCCCCCCCAACTATCCATGGTACATTGCAGTTCAGTGCATAGTCAGAAAGGTCCTGCCACAGTTGCTTTCTTTCCTCTTTTTCATTTAGCCCATACACAAAACTCACCACAAACTCTTTTTTTTCACAATATTAACTACTTTGCAAGTAACCATTTGCAGAAATGAAAATAACACATTAACATGGAAATAATTTGGTAACCATCTAATCCAGATTCTACCAAATCTATGATTGTTATGGTTGCTAATTGATTCCCACTCTGGCATGAAATTTCTCTTGCATTTTGCTAAATTAATTTCCCTAATTTTTGTTTCTAACAGAACCACCATGCCACAATTATTTTTTTTGCAGAAAAGACTCACATCTCTCTGTTTATTAGGGCCATTTAGGCCTCTCACATTCCATATAAGGATCCTATCCATGACTATCAGTCAAGATAGGAGACTTACCATGTGTTGGCACCATCCCAGGAAGTATATCCTCCTTTGCTACATGTTCTGCTGCTTCCCCTTGAGTTTTCTGCTCTTCCTGCTCTTCTTTATCTTGCAGTGCTTCAAATGAGTTCAGTGTCTGGGTTTGTTGTTGTTTTTGCCTGTACACCCCTCTCCCTGCTCTCTGACCCTTCCTTGTAGATCCTGCTCTTCCTCTTCCTCTCCCTGCATTCTGCCATTGCACTGTTCTAGGGTTTGCTTGTGTTGGAGGCCTATTCTGTATAGGCACAGCTTGTGCCACAGGAGCTGCAGCAGCAATCTTCTTCCTGCAGTCAGATTCTCCATGCCCATGCTGCTTATAGTGGCTGCATATGCTTGGTTTCCAATCATATTCTACCTCCTGTTCCACAATGTTCCCTTTTTCATTCTTGAAATTAACTTTCTTAGGGTACTCATCTCCAATTTTCACTTCAATTAACACCCTGGCAAACTGTATTCCTACTTTTAGCTCAGTGTTCTTATCTGCCATCATTGGCCTACCAACAAGGCTAGCAATTTTGCTTAACCCCTTAGCATTCCAATACTTCACATTTAATCCTGGGAACTTCACACAAATAGGCACTGAGGTTAATTCTTCCTTTTCATAATCCACATTTTCAGACCAAGGTGTGATTATCATAGGCTTGTTGTCAAAATGGTACACTCCTTCCTGAATTACAACATCTCTCTGTTCCAGTGTATCAAATCGAACCAGGACGATTCCATTTTTCATCATGGCTATTTTGTTCATCCCTTTTTTTGCCCAAATTCGTCTTAGGAAACCACTAAATACTGCAGTTGGTGGTCGAGCTCCCATGACATAACAGACTACAGCTTTATGCCAGTAATTTATTTCAGATTCAATGTCACTAAGCTTAATTTCCCCTACTGGAATTCCATCATGCATAGCAGGTTCAACAAAATCAAGTTTAAAACCAGCATTTCTAAGCTTAGTTATGTCGAATTTATCCCAGGCAGAGACCTTACCAATATCTGTGTTGTTTTGCTGAGTAGTCTGTTCTAGCTCTTCTTCTTCATCCTCAGATGAGGTTTGAGTGCTTGCTTTCTCCTTCATTTTTGAGAGCCAGGTATTAATCTGCTCTCTAGCTAATTCCAATTTATGTACTGTTTGTGTTTGTATTTCCGGTGTCAACACCTCTGGCGCTTCCAATTCATCGCTTAAATTGCGAACAACCCGATTTAGGTTTTCACAGTTCATGCTCTAGCTTCGCTTTTGATTCACAGTTTTGGTCGGACATGGTGGGACTGAGTTTTCAACATTATCGCCTTGCTTTTCGGCTACTCGCTTTGTCTTTTCTTTCTTCCCCATGGTAACTCACAGCTTCATCAATGGATGCGCGGTGGAGAGGAGAGAGAAGAGAGCATTTTAGAGAGAGAAAAGTTGCGATGGGCTCTATAGGATATAATTTTGCGACGCCAATGTTTTGGCCCAAAAACGGGCGACATGGGTGATATCGGAGTTCGGGAATCAAGGTGTCCCTCCCGGGGCACCGGGGGCCCACTAGGGCCATATTAGAGTCCCCGAAAAAATTTCGGGCGAAAACGGCAACCGGGCGCCAGGAATGCTCTAGGGGACGTGTTCTGGGCCATTTTACGCAAAGTTTTCGACATTAATATTTTTGGCCCATATCGTATGGGAGACCCCTATGGGACATGGGAGGCCCATAGGGTCGGTTATTAGGTCCCTGATAGGCTTGTAAGGCCGGCTTTACGCGATGCCAATGTTTTGGCCCAAAAATGGGCGACATGGGTGATATCGGATTTACGGAATCAAGGTGCCCCTCTCGGGGCACCGGGGGTCCCCTAGGGCAATAATAGACTCCCCGAAAAAATTTCGGGCGAAAACGGCAACCGGGCCTTGGGAATGCTCTAGGGGACGTGTCCTGGGCCATTTTACGCAATGTTTTCAACGTTAATATTTTCGGCCCATATCGTACGGGACACCTCTGGGGGACATGGGAGGCCCCTAGGGTCGGTTATTGGGTCCCTGATAGGCTTGTAAGGGTGGTTTTACAGGATGCTAATGTTTTGGCCCAAAAACGGGCGACATGGGTGATATCTGAGTTTGGGAATGAAGGTGACCCTCCCGCGGCACCGGGGGTCCCCTATGGCCACAATAGAGCCCTTGAAAAAATTTCTGGCGAAAACGGCAACCTAGCCCCGGGAATGCTATAGGGGACGTGTTTTGGGCCCCCGGACGCAAAGTTTTCGACGTTAATATTTTCACCCCATATCGTACGGGAGATCCGTACGGGACGTGGGAGGCCCCTAGGATCGGTTACTGGGTCCTTGATAGGCTTTTAAGGGCGATTTTACACGATGCCAATGTTTTGGCCCCAAAACAGGCGACATGGGTGATATCGGAGTTCGGGGATAAGGATGACACTCCGCAGCGCCTAGGGTCCTCTAGGGTCATGATAGACCCCTAGGAGATGTTTCGACAAAAATGACACCCGGGCACCCGGAAGCCGAAAATCAAAGGATATAAGCCTCGTTTTTTTGGCTTCCGAGATGCTCCGTACCGTAGGTGTATATTTTCACAGCATATCGCACGGGACATCCCTAAGGGATATGGGAAGCCCCCAAGGTTGGTTATTTGGTCCATGATAGGCTTGTAATTGCGTTTTTACAGGATGCCAATGTAAGGGCCGGAACACGAAAAGCATGGGAGAGGGCCGGAATTTCCTACCCCCCAAGAGTGAGAAGTGAGGTCTCAAAATTTTTTCCAATATTAAAGTGAGGTCTTAAAAATATTTCCCAAGTTTTTTTGTAATTTTTCTGATATTATTTCTATTTATTTCCTATTTTTCGGCCTATTTTTAATTAAAAATTAAATTAAATAGCTACCCTGTGTGAAAAATTAAAAAAAAAATGTTATTCCGTAACTAAATAATATAATTGAAAAGTTTGAGGTTGAACTTTTGGAAAATCGTTATCCAAACTCTCAAAAACCCCTGTATGAAAGTTATGCATTGTCCATGTCTACTCCTGTCAGAACCACTAAACCTTCTAAGACTCTTTGGAGGGTAGTTGCTTGAGAGAGTGCTTGTGGGCGAAGGAAGGCAAGCGACGCGACATGAAGCGCCTACCAGGCGTCGAGTAGTGTCAAGTCGTGCGCCATCATAGCCGGACACCCACGACACCTCGGCTCAAGCACCGGCCCCCTATGCCGGAGACGGACGCGACGTGAAGCCGCATGAAGCGCCTACTAGGTGCCGAGTTGTGTCATGTCGCGTCCACTCGGGCGCTGTCGAGGTCGACGATGGCTAACGGTTACGATGTGGCTATAAATGTTGGATGGATGTGATCTCCGTCGGGATCGAGCTATCTAGACGACGTCGGATAGATGTGATCTCCTTCAGGATGAGCAAGCGAGCCGACGTCGGATGGATGTGATCTCCTTCGGGATGAGCTATCTAGCCGGCTTGTGGGTATAAATGTCGGATTGATGTGATCTCCTTTGGGATCGAGCCATCCAGACGACGTCGGATAGATGTGATCTCCTTCGGGATGAGCCAGCGAGCCGACGTCGGATGGATGTGATCTCCTTCGGGATGAGCTATCTAGCCGGCTTGTGGGTATCAATGTCGGATTGATGTGATCTCCTTGGGGATCGAGCCATCCAGACGACGTCGGATAGATGTGATCTCCTTCGGGATGAGCCAGCGAGCCGATGTCGGATGGATGTGATCTCCTCCGAGATGAGCTATCTAGCCGGCTTGTGGGTATAAACGTCGGATGGATGTGATCTCCTTCGGGATGAGCCGTCTAGCCAACGGGTGGGTATAAAGTATAAACTTCGTATGGATGTGATCCTTCGGGATGAGCTGTCTAGCCGGCGAGTGGGTATCGAACGTCCCTTCACCGAGATTTTCGCGCCGAGTGTTGTGCTCGTTGGGGTCTCCCTCGGACATCCATGGGGCTACTATGTAGTTTCATGGGTACGTCGAGGTTGATTTTGGCGAAGTAATTGTGAAGGCGTGTGAGTGGCACTCGGTCCGTTTGGTTTGGTCCCTTCACCACAGACCTTTTGATCGATTGCTCCAAGAGCGAATTGCCTTGGACGAAGCATGGTTTCCTGTGTTTGATGCCTACGGATGGTAATCGTGACCCTGAAAAGATGAGATCTCCGTCCGGTATCCTCCCAAGCGTGTCGGGTGGACAACTCAAGCTGAACACGTCGTCCATCCACGTCGAGCCTTTGGTGCGGCTGTGGCATGGGCTGCGTGCTCTAGCTGTTCTCTGGGATGCGGAACACTGAGCGGGCATGGGTCCGAAAAGCCATAGCTGTGCAATCTAGCGTTCTTCGCTTAGCACGAAAGACGGTCGGGTGCGAGTTGACCTCCCCATCACTCGGAAAGGCTCATACGCGTCCGGCGTCGATTTATGGTGCTACCTTGTTGATCCTGCCAGTAGTCATATGCTTGTCTCAAAGATTAAGCCATGCATGTGTAAGTATGATTTAATTTAGATTGTGAAACTGCGAATGGCTCATTAAATCAGTTATAGTTTGTTTGATGGTACCTGCTACTCGGATAACCGTAGTAATTCTAGAGCTAATACGTGCAACCAACCCCGACTTCTGGAAGGGATGCATTTATTAGGTAAAAGGTCGACGCGGGCTTTGCGCGTTGCTCTGATGATTCATGATAACTCGACAGATCGCACGACCTTTGCGCCGGCGACGCATTATTAAAATTTCTGCCCTATCAACTTTCGATGGTAGGATAGTGGCCTACCATGGTGGTGACGGGTGACGGAGAATTAGGGTTCGATTCCGGAGAGGGAGCCTGAGAAACGACTACCACATCAAAGGAACGCAGCAGGCACGCAAATTACCCAATTCTGACACGGGGAGGTAGTGACAATAAATAACACTACCGGGCTCCTTGAGTCTGGTAATTGGAATACGTACAATCTAAATCCCTTAACAAGGATCCATTGGAGGGTAAGTCTGGTGCCAGCAGCCGCGGTAATTCCAGCTCCGATAGCGTATATTTACGTTTTTGCAGTTAAAAAGCTCATAGTTGGACCTTGGGGTGGGCCGACCGGTCCGCTTAGCGGTGTGCACAGGTCGTCCTGCTCCTTCTGCCGCCGATGCGCTCCTGGCCTTAACTGGTCAGGTCGTGCCATCGGCGATGTTACTTTGAAGAAATGAGAGTGCTCAAAGCATGCCTACGCTCTGGATACATTAGCACGGGATAACATCGTAGGATTCCGGTCCTATTGTGTTGGCCTTCGGGATCGGAGTAATGATTAACTGGGACAGTCAGGGGCATTCGTATTTCATAGCCAGAGGTGAAATTCTTGGATTTATAAAAGACGAACAACTGCGAAAGCATTTTCCAAGGATGTTTTCATTAATCAAGAATGAAAGTTGGGGGCTCGAAGACGATCAGATACCGTCCTAGTCTCAACCATAAACGATGCTGACCAGGGATCGGCGGATGTTATTTTTAGGATGTCGCTGGCACCTTATGAGAAATAAATGTTTTTGGGTTCCGGGGGGAGTATGGTTGCAAGGCTGAAACTTAAAGGAATTGATGGAAGGGCACCACCAGGAGTGGAGCCTGCGGCTTAATTTGACTCAACACGAGAAAACTTTCCAGGTCCAGACATAGAAAGGATTGACAGACTGAGAGCTCTTTCTTGATTCTATGGGTGGTGGTGCATGGCCGTTCTTAGTTGGTGGAGCGATTTGTCTGGTTAATTCCGTCAACGAATGAGACCTCAGCCTACTAACTAGCTATGCGGAGTCATACCTTCGCAGCTAGCTTCTTAGAGGGACTATGGCCTTCCAGGCCACGGAAGTTTGAGGCAATAATAGATCTGTGATGCCCTTCAATGTTCTGGGACGCACGCGCGCTACACTGATGTATTCAAAGAGTCTATAGCCTTGGCCGGCAGGCCCGGCTAATCTTTGAAATTTCATCGTGATGGGGTAGATCATTGCAATTGTTTGTCTTCAACGAGGAATTCCTAGTAAGCGCGAGTCATCAGCTCGCGTTGACTACGTCCCTGCCCTTTGTACACACCGCCCGTCGCTCCTACCGATTGAATGGTCCGGTGAAATGTTCGGATCGTGGCGACGTCGGCGGTTCGCCGCCGGCGACGTCATGAGAAGTCCATTGAACCTTATCATTTAGAGGAAGGAGAAGTCGTAACAAGGTTTTTGTAGGTGAACCTGCGGAAGGATCATTGTCGAAACCTGCCTAGCAGAACGACCTGTGAACACGTTTATCACTCCGGGAGGGGAGTTGAAGGCCCTTGGGCTAACAACCCCTTCCCTAGTCGGGGGGCGCTCCTCGTGGGTGCCTCCCGACGCAACAACGAACCCCGGCGCGAAAAGTGCCAAGGAACATGAACACATAGAGTACCCTCCCGCGTCCGGTTCGTCGGCGTTGGGTGTGGCACCTGTACATACTTACAAAACGAATCTCGGCTACGGATATCTCGGCTGTCGCATCGATGAAGAACATAGCAAAATGCGATACTTGGTGTGAATTGGAGAATCCCGTAAACCATCGAGTCTTTGAATGCAAGTTGCGCCCGAAGCCGTCAGGCCGAGGGCACGTGTGCATGGGCGTCACGCATCGCGTCTTCCCCAGCCACCTCGCGTGGGAGGGGAAGGAGGATGGCCTCTCGTGTGTCACCGGGCGCGGCTGGCCTAAATAGGAAGCCCACGGCGACGAGCAGCTGCAGCGATTGGTGTATTAAAACCTCACGGATCGCGCTGCGCAAGCACCTCGCCAAGGGAGCTCGAAGGACCCCGAGAGAACGCTCACAACCGTTGCGATCCCATGTCAGGCGGGACTACCCGCTCAGTTTAAGCATATCAATAAGCAGAGGAAGACAAACTTACAAGGATTCCCCTAGTAGCGGCGAGCGAACCGGGAAGAGCCCAGCTTTCAAATCGGGCAGCCTCGCTGTCCGAATTGTAGTCTTGAGAAGCGTCCTCTGCGACGGACCTGGCCCAAGTGCCCTGGAATGGGGCGCTAGAGAGGGTGAGAGCCCCGTTGTGCCCGGACCCTGTCGCACTATGAGC
>CM076152.1:19352500-19365000 GCA_038025085.1 Tetragonia tetragonoides
GTTCTTCACTGCTCCACAGCAACCTGCTACTGACTCCTTCCGGAGACAGCTGTTTCCTGGCCTTTCAGGTTTGCTGCATATTCTTTGATCCCTCATTCTGTCTATCTTCAGCAGCCTGCTGCTGATCCCCTGCTGAATCTTTTGTATTTCTGAACTCCTGGACCCTGCTGCATAATCTTCTAACTTCAGTCTATATTTCCCCTATCCAGCTCATGTCCCTGCTGGAGATCTTCCTTTTGTTGTTGCAGCATTGTTGAATTCTGCATCTTACTGCTTGCTGAACCTGTAGTATGATCTGCGGAACTGGTATATTGCCTTTGCCAGCATAGTGGGTATTTCTGCATCTCCACACCCAGTATACTGCTGCTGCTAACCCTGATGCATATATTTCCTTTCTGAGTCTCGAGCATTTCTGCCTGCTGATCCAGTTAAACATCCCCTGGATTGTACTTGCTGTTGCTGAGATTTGTAACCATGCCCTTAACTGTTCCAGGATTGCAGCTGACACTTTGCATTTGAAGAACAGGTGGTTGTGTTCCTCTGGTTCCTGCTTGCACAGGTAGCACAAAGCATCCCCATTCAGAAATCCCATTTTCTGTAGTATGTCCTTTGTTAACAGTCTATCCGTTTGGGCTAGCCATAGGCAAAAGCTATGTCTAGGCATGGATATCTTTCCCCATATCAAATCTGCATGCCTGCATTTTGTCATGTTACCCTGTACCATTCTGTATCCACTTCCAGCAGAGTATATACCATCAGAACTAAATTTCCAAACCCCCCTTGCTGTGTATTGCCCCTGGAAGTAGCTTTTGATCTTGTTCAGTTTGTTCCAGTACCAGCTGGTGCCCCATACTGGAGCATAATTCCAGATGTTAACACCTTTCAGGTACACCCCATTGATCCATCTCGCCCACAGAGTGTCTTTTTTTGTTGCAATATCCCAGATATGCTTGCCATTCAGGGCTATATTGAACCATTTGCAGTTCTTGACATTAAGTCCTCCATTGTTTCTTGGTCTACATACCATATCCCACGCCACCAAGCTTGTCTTGTGTTTCTGCTCAGTTGTCCCCCACAAGAAAAATCTACACTTTTGCTCCACACTTTTCAGTACTCCAGTTGGCATTATGAAGATACTAGACCAGTATACATGAATGGAGAATAAAACAGAGTTTATTAGTTGGACTCTTCCTGCATATGAAAGGTTCCTTGAAGCCCAAGTTTGCAACTTCTTTGACATTTTATCCACCAGACATTCACAATCTATTTTGCTCCATTTTGAAGGGGACAGTGGGACCCCTAGGTATCTCTTGGGCAAGGTACCCTCTCTGAAGCCTGAGAGCTGTAACAGTGCATTTTTCCTTTGTTCATCCACCCCTGCTATGTAAATGTTTGATTTCTCCTTGTTTGCATACAGGCCTGTTGCTTTTGAGAAATGATTTATGTTGTTCATCATTATGCTCACAAATGCTGTGTCTGCTTTACAGAAGCACATTAAGTCATCTGCAAAACACAGATGACTTAGTGCTAGCTCTTTGCACATGGGGTGCCAGCTGAAGGTCTTGTCCATGCATGCTATTTTCAGGTTTCTTGACAGATATTCCATTACCAGTACAAATATTAATGGGGAGATGGGGTCACCTTGTCTGATGCCACGTTTAGCAATAAAGTGTCCATGTGTTTCCCCATTTATATTAATACTGAAGCTTGCTGTTTTGATGCACTGAAGTATCCAACCACTGAATTTTACAGGGAATCATACCCTTGCAGCATTTCCTTCACAAATCCCCAGTGAATTGTGTCATATGCCTTCCTTATGTCTATCTTCATTAAGCATCTAGGAGACGATTGTTTCCTGTTATAATGCTTAATAAGGTCCTGACAAATCATGATGTTGTTGACAATGGACCTCTGTGCAACAAAGGCTCCCTGGTTGACAGACACTAGCTCAGGGAGGACTACTGCCAGTCTCCCACACAAGATCTTGGCTATGCACTTGTATATTGTATTACAGCAGGCTATTGGTCTGAAATCTGATGCCTTTTCTGGGTTTTGTATCTTCTGTACAAGGCATATGTTTGTAGCATTTACCTCCTTGAGCATTCAAGATGATTCAAAAAAATCAATTATAGCTCCAGTTACTTCTTCCCTTACAATGGGCCATGCTTCTTTGAAGAACCCTGATCCAAAGCCATCAGGTCCTGGGCTTTTATTGCAATCAATTGCAAACATTGCCTTTCTCACCTCTTCTGTATTCACAGGGGCTATAAGGTTCATTTGTTGGTGGATGTCTAGTCTGTGACCTGCTTGGAAGTATCTGTCTTCAGCTTTTCTTGTTCTGACCCCTGTTACCCCCAGCATATCCTTGTAGAAGTTTACAAATTCTTGCATAACCAGATTCTGATCCTCCAAAAGGGTACCCTGCTGTGTCCTGATGGATTGAATTCTGTTGTTATTCCTTCTTTGCTTCATAAGTGCATGGAAGAATTGATTGTTTCCATCCCCTAATTGAATCCACTTTGCCTTGCTTTTCTGCTGTAGGAAGTTTTCAGCTGCCATGTTGACCTCATTGTATTTTTTCTTGGTCTGTGATTCTCTCTGTTGCCTTGACTCATTTAGTGGCTCATTCTTTGCTTCAATCTGTGCTTGAATCATGGCTATCCTGGATGTATCTGCTTGTGCCAGGATGTCTCTGAATTCATTACTATTTAGCTTTTTTAGCACTTTCCTCACCTTTTTCATTTTTTGGTACACTCTGAACATTTTTGTGCCTTGTGTTCTGAAATTCCAGGCTTGCTGCACCTTAGCTTGAAATTCAGAGTGGAGGCTCCACATGTTGAAGTATTTAAAGGGTATGGTTTTTTTTGTGACTTCTCTATGGAGAGACAGACAGATTGGGGAGTGGTCTGAGACCCCCTCTGGAAGGAATACAAGTTCTGATTGATCTAATTCCTGGAGCCATAAACTGTTTACAAAAGCCCAATCAATTTTAGAATATACTCTCCCCCCTTTTTCATGTCTATTATTCCAAGTAAATTGGCACCCTGACCACCCCATTTCAGTGAGAAAACATTTTCCTATGCACTCTTTAAATTCCTGTATTTCTGCATAAGTGACTGGTGCACCACCTTTTCTATTTTCAGGGTATAGTACATTATTGAAATCCCCCCCTACAAACCATGGGGTGTTGCAATTAATTGCATAATCATTTAAGTCCTTCCATAGTACTCTCCTTTCCTCCTTTTCATTTAAGCCATAAACAAAGCTCATCACAAATTCCATTTTTTTCACAACATTTACTACTTTACAGATAATCATTTGCACAGAGGAGAATAAAATATCCACATTAAAAATGCTTGGTAGCCATCTTAACCATATTCTACCCAATCTATGCTCACTGTGATTACTGTAAGATTCCCACCCTAGCATGAAACAATTTTTGTATTTTTCTAGGTTAACTAATCTGATTTTTGTTTCAAGAAAAGCTACCAACCCACAATTATTTTTTTTGCAAAAGAGACCAACATCTCTCTGTTTATTTGGGCCATTAAGGCCTCTGACATTCCAAATTAGTACCCTATCCATGACTACCAGTCAAGATGGGGGACTTACCATGCAGTGGCACCTCCTCTGGGTTCTGTTCTGTTTGTTGCTCAGGGTCCCCTACTGGTGCTGGCAGTTCTTTTTGTTTTTTCCTGTATTTCTTCTTGATTTTGCAGAATGTCAAAACTGTTTTGCATAACAGTTTTGGCCTGCTGGACTTGTCTGTAGTAGCCTTTTCCAGTTCTTGCACCTCTTCCTGTATTCCAGGCTCTCCCTCTACCTCTCCCTGCAGGCTGCCATTGCTGATTCCTTGGGATTTCCTGCTGTGCAGGCTTTGTATGCACTTGCCCTTGTTGCACAGGTGCATACACAGTCTTTTTTTCCTGCATTCTGCTTCACTGTGGCCATATTGTTTACAGTGGTTGCACAGAATTGGCTTCCAGTCATATTCTACTGCTTGTTCCACAATGTTTCCCCTCTCATTCTTGAAATGCACATTCTCTGGGTATTCCTCTCCTATTTGCACTTCAATCAGCACCCTAGCATAGTGTATTCCCACTTTGAGCTCAGTATTTCTGTCTGCCATCATTGGTCTCCCAATTAGGCTCTAGATTTTGCTCAAACCCACTGCATTCCAATACTTGACATTGAGTCCCGGGAATTTAACCCAGATTGGTATAGAGGTGAGTTCCTCTTGCTCATAGTCTATGCTTTCTGACCATGGTCTAACAATCATTGGTTTGTTATCAAAATGGTACACCCCCTCCTGGATGACTGTATCTCGTTGCTCCATGGAGTCAAATCTAACCAAAACTAGTCCATTTCTCAAACTTGCTATCTTGTTCATCCCTTTTTTTCCCCAATTTCTTCTTAGGAAACCACTAAGTACTGTAATTGGGGGTTTAGAGCCCATAACAAAGCACACTACGGCTTTGTTCCAGTAATCAATTTCTGATTCAATATCCATTAAATTGATTTCCCCTACTGGTTTGCCATCATGCAAATTTGGTGCAACATAATCCAATTTAAAGCCAGCATTTTTCAATTTAGATATGTCAAATTTATCCCAAGCTGAAACCTTACCGAAATCTGTAGCTTCCTGTTGCTGTTCTTGCTCCGGTGCTTCTTCCTCCGATTCAGATGAGGTTTGTGATTTTGCCTTTTCCTTCATTTTTGACAGCCACGAATTGATCTTTTCCTGAGCTAGTTCCATTCGCTGCACGGTTTCATTTTGGATGTCCGGCGTCATTGCCTCAGAATCTTCCAATTCGTCCGCAAGATTTCGCATGACTCTATCTAGGTTTTCATGATTTCTGATGTTTTTTTGTTTTGGGGTTGCAATTTTCGTGGTACAATGTTTATTCCCTGAATTCCCCGCATCGTCAATCTGAGTTTCCTTTCCCCTCTTAGCTTTTTCCTTCTTCCCCATTCGACTCAGCGCTGTTTCATTGGTGAGCTTGCGCTGGAGAGGCCGAAGCAGAGAGCATTTTTAGAGAGAGAAAGCGATGCCACAATGCCAATGTTTTGGTGCAAGTCAGAAATTGTATTATTGCTCACTGTAATGTAACAAGATTACAGTCCTTAGGCAATGCAGATCCAAGGCCACCTACTAGGTAGGGTTCCTTTTTGCTACATCCCTCTACTACCTTACAACCCTTCAATCTGGTGCAACTCACTACAGGCAGTGGTTCACCATCTCTGTAAACATTACAATTTGCAAAAAATATTTCTCACCATCTCTGTGAACATTACAATTAGCAAAAATTATTTCTGACTTACAGCAAAATACAAAAACATATATAGTTAAAATATTACAACTTCTTCGAGGTTTTCAACTCTGCTTGGAGCTGTTTCATTCCTCATTCCGCCTTGCTTCATCAACCTGCTGCTGATTACCTGCTGCCTGAGTTCCTGCACTGCTGCCTATTCCTTCCATTTGTTCTGATTCAGAGTCTCTCTGTATCAATCTGCTTCTGTGTCCTTCCTGGGAGCCTACTGTCCATTTTTCCTGCTGGTTACCTGCTGCAAGACATCCTGCTGTCCTATTCACAGCCCCGGGTTCTGCTCTCTTGCTTCTGCTTCTCTGCTGAAATCTGCTGTATTTTCCTGCACTTTTCTGCTATCTTTCTGAGTTGCTTGATGTACTGCTGAGTTCCTGATGATATCTGCTTCTGCCTATTCCTTCAGGAATCTTTTTCCTTTTTCCTGCACAGGTTGTTTTTCTGTTTCTTTTTGTTCTGCTTTTCTCCAGCTTCCTGCCCCTGGTTTTCTGCTGGGTGCTACTTCTGCTCCCCTTCTGCCGTCTGCTAGCTAATTCCTGCAGCATGTTCTGATGCCTTGCAGGGTTTTATTGATTTTCCTGCTGAGATCTGCTTCTGTCTATTCTCTTTGAAATCTTCTCCCTTTGTTCTGCATTTATTCTGTTGCCTTACATAATTCTTGCTGCTCTGCTGAGGGTCTGATGAGTCCTGCTTCTACCTTTCTGTGCTGCCCCTAGTGCTGATTAATTTGCACCTTATCTCACTTATTGCAGTGCTTCTGGGATCTCTATATCTCATCTACCCATCTCTTGTCCCTGCTGGATATCTTTCTCTTGCTTTTGCTGTATTGTTGGGCTTTGATTCTAACAATTTGCTGTATCTGTTGCATGATTTGTGTTGCTGGAATGCTACCTTCCCCAGCAAAATGAGTGTTCCTGCATTTCCAGACCCAGTACACAGCTGCTGCTAGCCCAGATGCATACACTCCCTTCCTGACTGTCGAGCACTTTTGCCTACTTATCCAGTTGAGCATTCCCTGTATTGTTTTTGATTTTGCTGAAATCCCCAGCCAATTCTTTACCTGTTCCAGGACTGTTGTTGCCACTTTGCAATTAAAGAACAAATGGTTATGGTCTTCTGGCTTCAGCTTGCACATGTAGCATATTGCATCCCCATTCAAGAATCCCATTCTCTTTAGTCTATCTTTGGTCAACAATCTTTCCTTTTGTGCTAGCCAGAGGCAGAAGCTTTGCCTAGGCATGGATAGTTTCCCCCAGATTAAATCTGCATGTCTGTATTTTGGCATATTTCCTTGCATCATTCTGTATCCACTTGCAGCAGTATATAGGCCATCAGTTTCAAGCTTCCATGTCTCCCTTGTGGTGTATTGTGCCTGAAAGTGGCTTTTGGTCTTGTTCGGCTTGTTCCAGTACCAGCTAGATCCCCAGACTGGAGCATAGTTCCAAAGGTTGACACCTTTCAGATAAACTCCATTGATCCATCTTACCCACAGTGTATCTTTTTTTGTGGCTAGGTCCCAGATATGCTTACCATTTAGAGCTATGTTGAACCATTTGCAGTTTTTAACATTTAGTCCACCATTTTTCCTTGGTCTGCACACCATGTCCCATGCCACCAAGCTTGTCTTGTGTTTTTGTTCAGTTGTCCCCCATAAGAAAAATCTGCATTTTTGCTCCACACTTTTCAGTACCCCAGTAGGCATAATAAATATACTAGACCAGTATATATGTATGGAAAATAATACAGAATTAATTAATTGTACTCTTCCTGCATAAGAGAGGTTCCTGGAGGCCCAAATCTGCAATTTCCTAGTCATCTTATCCACCAAGCACTCACAATCAAAAAACGGGCGACATTGGTGATATCTGAGTTAGGGAATCAAGGTGACCCTCCCGGGGCACCGGGGGTCTCCTAGAGCCATAATAGAGTCCTCGAAAAAATTTCGGGCGAAAATGGCAACCGGGCCCCGAGAATGCTCTCGGGGACGTGTTCTGGGCCAATATACGCAAAGTTTTCGACGTTAATATTTTCGGCCCATATCGTACGGGAGACCCCTATGGGACATGGGAAGCTCCTAGGGTCGGTTATTGGGTCCCTGATAGGTTTGTAATGACGGTTTTACGCGATGCCAATGTTTGGCCCGAAAACGGGCGACATGTGTGATATCTGAGTTCGGGCATCAAGGTGACCCTCCCGGGGCACCGGGGGTCCCCTAGGGCCAAAATAGAGTCCCCGAAAAAATTTCGTGCGAAAACGGCAACCTGGCCCCGGGAATGCTCCAGGGGACGTGTTCTGGGCCATTTTACGCAAAGTTTTCGACATTAATATTTTCGGCCCATCTCGTACGGGAAACCCCTATAGGACATGGGAGCCCCCTAGGGTCGGTTATTGGGTCCCTGATAGGCTTGTAAGGGCGATTTTACACGATGCCAATGTTTTGGCCCAAAAACGGGCGACATGGGTGATATCTGAGTTCGGGAATAAGGGTGACCCTCCCGGGGCACCAGGGGTCCCCTAGGGCCATAGTAGAGTCCCCGAAAAAATTTCGGGCGATAACGGCAACCAGGCCCCGGGAATGCTCTAAGGGACTTGTTCTGGGCCATTTTACGAAAAGTTTTCGACGTTAATATTTTCGGTCCGTATTGTACGGGAGACCCCTATGGGACGTGAGAGGCCCCTAGGGTCGATTATTGTGTCCCTGATAGGCTTCTAAGGGCGATTTTACGCGATGCCAATATTTTGGCCCAAAAACGGGCGACATAGGTGATATCTGAGTTCGGGAATCAAGGTGACCATCCCGGGGCAGCGGGGGTCTCCTACGGCCATATTAGAGTCCCCGAAAAAATTTCGGGCGAAAACGGCAACTGGGCCCCGGCAATGCTCTCGGGGACGTGTTCTGGGCCATTGTACGCAAAGTTTTCGACCTTGATATTTTCGGCTCATATCGTACGGGAGACCCCTATGGGACATGGGAAGCCCCACGGGTCGGTATTGGGTCCCTGATAGGCTTGTAAGGGCGGTTTTACGCGATGCCAATGTTTGGCCCAAAAACGGGCGACATGTGTGATATCTGAGTTCGGGAATCAAGGTGCCCCTCCCGGGGCACCGGGGGTCCCCTAGAGCCAAAATAGAGTCCCCGAAAAAATTTCGTGCGAAAACAACAACCTGGCACCGGGAATGCTCTAGGGGACATGTTCTGGGCCATTTTTCGCAAAGTTTTCGACATTAATATTTTCGGCCCATATCGTACGGGAGACCCCTATAGGACATGGGAGCCCCCGAGGGTCGGTTATTGCGTCCTTGATAGGCTTGTAAGGGCGGTTTTACGCGATGTCAATGTTTGGCCCGAAAACGGGCGACGTGTGATATCTGAGTTACGGAATCAAGGTGCCCCTCCCGGCGAAAACGGCAATCGGGTCCCGGGAATGCCCTCGTGGTCGTGTTCTGGGCCATTATACGCAAAGTTTTTGACGTTTTTATTTTCGGCCCATATCGTACGGGAGAACCCTATGGCACATTGGAGGCCCCTAGGGTCAGTTATTGGGTCCCTGATAGGCTTGTAAGGGCGGTTTTACGCGATGCCAATGTTTTGGCCCAAAAATGGGCGACATAGGTGATATCGGAGTTCGGGAATCAAGGTGATCCTCCCGGGGCATCGGGGGTCTCCTAGGGCCATGATAGTGTCCCCGAAAAAATTTCGGGCGAAAACGGCAACCGGGCCCCGGGAATGCTCTCTGGGACGTATTTAGGGCCATTATACGCAAACTTTTCGACGTTAATATTTTCGGCCCATATCGTACAGGAGACCCCTATGGGACATGGGAGGCCTCTAAGGTCGGTTACTGGGTCCCTGATAGGCTTGTAAGGGCGATTTTACGCGATGTTAATGTTTGGCCGAAAAACGGGCGACATGTGTGATATCTGAGTTCGGGAATCAAGGTGCCCCACCGGGGCACCGGGGGTCCCCTACGGCCAAAATAGAGTCCCCAAAAAAGTTAGTGCGAAAACGGCAACCTGGCGCCAGGAATGCTCTAGGGGACGTGTTCAGGGCCATTTTACGTAAAGTTTTCGACATTAATATTTCCGGCCCATATCGTACGGGAGATCCCTATCAGACGTGGGAGGCGCCTAGGGTCGGTTATTCGGTCCCTGATAGGCTTGTAAGGCAGGTTTTACGAGATGCCAATATTGTGGCCCAAAAACGGGCGACATGGGTCATATCTGAGTTCGGGAATCAAGGTGCCCCTCCCGGGGCACCGGAGGTCTCCTAGGCCCATAATAGAGTCCCCGAAAAAATTTCGGGTGAAAACGGCAATCGGGCCCCGGGAATGCTCTAGGGGACGTGTTCTTGGCCATCTTACGCAAAGTTTTCGACGTTAATATTTTCGGCCCATATCGTACGGGAGACCCCTATGGGACATGGGAGGCCCCTAGGGTCGATTATTGGGTCCCTGATTGGCTTGTAAGCGCGGTTTTACGCGATGCCAATGTTTTGGCCCAAAATGGGCGACATGGGTGATAGCTGAGTTCGGGAATCAAGGTGACCCTCCCGGAGCACCGAGGGTCCCCTAGGGCCATAATATTGTCCCCGAAAAAAATTCGGTGAAAACGGCAACCGGGCCACGGGAATGCTCTAGGGGACGTGTTCTGGGCCATTTTACGCAAAGTTTTCGACGTTAATATTTTCGGTCCATATCGTACGGGAGACCCCTATGGGACGTGGGAGGCCCCTAGGGTCGGATATTGGGTCCCTGATAGGTTTCTAATGGCGGTTTTACGCAATGCTAATGTTTTGGCCTAAAAACGGGGGACATGTGTGATATCTGAGTTCGGGAATCAAGGTGACCCTCCCGGGGCACCGGGGATCTCCTAGGGCCATAATAGAGTCCCCGAAAAAATTTCGGGCGAAAACGGCAACCGGGCCCCAGGAATGCCCTCGGGGACGTGTTCTGGGCCATTATACGCAAAGTTCTCGACGTTAATATTTTCGGCTCATATCGTACGGGAGACCCCTATGGGACGTGGGAGGCCCCTAGGGTCGGTTATTGGGTCCCTGATAGGCTTGTAAGGGCGGTTTTACGCGATGCCAATATTTTGGCCCAAAATCGGGCGACATGGGTGATATATGAGTTCGGGAATCAAGGTGACCCTCCTGGGGCACCGGGGGTCTCCTACGGCCATAATAGAGTCCTCGAAAATGTTTCGGGCGAAAACGGCAACCAGGCCCCGGGAATGCTCTAGGGGTCGTGTTCTGCGCCATTTTACGCAAAGTTTTCGACGTTAATATTTTCGGCTCATATCGTACGGGAGACCCCTATGGGACGTGGGAGTCCCCTAGGGTCGATTATTGGGAGGCTTGTAAGGGCGGTTTAACTCGATGCCAATGTTTTGTCCCAAAAACGGGCGACATGGGTGATATCGGAGTTCGGGAATCAATGTGACCCTCCCCTGGCACCGGGGGTCCCCTAGGGCCACAATAGAGTCCCCGAAAAAATTTCGGGCCAATACGGCAACCTGGCCCCGGGAATGCTCTAGGGGACGTGTTCTGGTCCATTATACGCAAAGTTCTCGACGTTAATATTTTCGCCCCAAATCGTACGGGAGACCCATAGGGGACGTGGGAGGCCCCCAGGATCGGTTACTGGGTTCTTGATAGGCATGTAAGGGCGGTTTTACGCGATGCCAATGTTTTGGCCCAAAAACGGGAGACATGGGTGATATCGAAGTTCGGGGATAAGGATGACCCTCCCGCAGTGCCTAGGGTCTCCTAGGGTCATGATAGACCCCTAGGAGATGTTTGGGCAAAAATGACACCCGGGCCCGGGAAGCCGAGAATCAAAGGATATAATCCACCTTTTTTTGGCTTCTGAGGTGCTCCGGACCGTAGGTGTATATTTTCACACCATATCGCACGGGACATCCCTAAGGGATATGGGAAGCCCCCAGGGTTGGTTGTTTGGTCCATGATGGGCTTGTAATTGCGTTTTTACGGGATGCCAATGTAAGGGCCGGAACACGAAAAGCATTGGAGAGGGCCGGAATTTCCTACCCCCCAAGAGTGAGGAGTGAGGTCTCAAAATTATTTCTAATATTAAAGTGAGGTCTCAAAAATATTTCCCAATTTGTGTTATAATTTTTCTGATATTATTTCTATTTATTTCCTATTTTTCAGCCTATTTTTTAATTAAAAATAAATTAAATAGCTACCTTGTGTGAAAAATTAAAAAAAAATAAATTGTTGTTCCGTAACTAAACAATATACTTGAAAATTTTGAGGTGGAACTTTTGGAAAATAATTATCCAAACTCTCAAAAACCCCAGTATGAAAGTTATGCACTGTCTATGTCTACTCCTGTCAGAACCACTAAACCTTATAAGACTCTTTAGGGGGTAGTTGCGTGAGAGAGTGCTTGTGGGCGAAGGAAGGCAAGTGACGCGACATGAAGCGCCTACCAGGTGCCGAGTAGTGTCAAGTCGTGCGCCATCATAGCCGGACACCCACGACACCTCAGCTCAAGCACCAGCCCCCTATGCCCGAGACGGACGCGACGTGACGCCGCATGAAGTGCGTACTAGGCGCCAAGTTGTGTCATGTCGCGTCCACTCGGGCACTGTCAAGGTCGACGATGGCTTACGGTTACGATGTGGGTATAAATGTTGGACGGATGTGATCTCCTTCGGGATCGAGCTATCCAGACGACGTCGGATAGATGTGATCTCCTTCGGGATGAGCCAGCGAGCCGACGTTGGATGGATGTGATCTCTTTCGGGATGAGCTATCTAGCCGGCTTGTGGGTATAAATGTTGGATTGATGTGATCTCCTTTGGGATCGAGCCATCCAGACGACATCGGATAGATGTGATCTCCTTCGGGATGAGCCAACGAGCCGACGTTGGATGGATGTGATGTCCTTCGGGATGAGCTATCTTGCCGGCTTGTGGGTATAAACGTCGGATGGATGTGATCTCCTTCGGGATGAGCCGTCTAGCCGACGGGTGGGTATAAAGTATAAACGTCGTATGGATGTGATCTCCTTCGGGATGAGCTATCTAGCCAGCGAAGGGGTATCGAACGTCCCTTCATCGAGATTTTCACGTCGAGTGTTCTGCTCGTTGGGGTCTCCCTCGGACATCCATGGGGCTTCTATGTAGTTTCGTGGGTACGTCGAGGTTGAT